>BMAO01021573.1:0-143794 GCA_019973975.1 Trichonephila clavata | reverse complement strand
CCTTTAAAGTTTAGCGGGAGGGTCTACAGGGGAAGATTTTATTACTCAGTTCGGCCTCTTTGTTGCTTTAAAACCGGAGAAAACTCGTCCACAGCTGTGACGTTGCCTTGTGCGAATTTTGGTGGAAAAAGCGAGTCCAGTCGTTTGTTTGATTCGGTTAAGTCCAAATAAAAGTGAAGAGTTAAAAAAAATAAAAACTCGAAAGAAAGAAACTTGTTACACAAAAGTTGAAAAATACTTGTTTATTTATAAACAAAACAAAATTTAAAAAAAATAATTTAAGAAAAAATAAACTATTTTGCACTAACGATTTGAACCAGGAAAAAGTACCTTGTATTTATTGTGGAATATGAAACTAAGAAAACACAAATACATCGTAATGTTTTTTTAAAAAGTAACTATGTAAAAAGATAAAATGACCATCTCTCTCTCTCTTTTAACAAAAAGAGAATAAATGAAGTATCGTTACATACGACGATTATGTTTATGAAATGAAAATCAATCTCCTCTATTCAATTATATTTTAAATTTAAAGTAACATAAAGAGGGATTTCAATACTTTTAATTTAATATATATTTTAATCCTATAAATGATGTTTTTATGTTAAATTAATTTTTCGGAAAATCTAAAATTTATTTCATAGTCAAACAACTTGTACTAAGCAAAAATACCTTCTTTACATAGGCATTTGTGACGGAGCAAAAAGCAAATTTAGTCAAATTTTTTATTTTAATTTTAATGGGAATATATTTTTCTTCAAAATGGTAAAAGTATTTCTAACCATTTTCTATTAAAATTTAATTTATTATTTTTCTGTTTCTTTAGTGTTAAACAGAAAATTCACTGATAAATACAACTTTCACACAATTCAATATTACAAATTCTAATGAGAAAAACTTCTCCCCAATTAATTTTGTCTTTCAAACAGTACACTTAAAACAATTTTGCTCAGTGAAGCTAACCGACAATTCCGCAGTGTATTCATATTAATTTTTTAAAAAAAATAACATTCGGAAATGCTGTATTCAATTTTTTGAGTATAAAAAATAATGCCTGCTGTGGAGAAGACAGAGAATGAGATGTGATGTTTGGTTTTGAAAGAATGTTTTCGTACATGTAGATATTTTGAAAATTTAAATATCACCAAAGCTGATCATATGATTGTAAATGAGTCTTATTTAGAATGTGAGCTGTGGGGTATCAAATAAAACATTTTACTTTTAAATAGCCAAGGATTTATACTCAATATCCTCTTCATAAAATTGCTTACAACTTTTATTCAAATTGTAAAGGAACTGAAATATAAATATCTGACTTACTCCAGTCAAAAATATTCATATTATGTGAAAATACTGTTCCTCCACTTATTTAAGTAACGTTTATAAGCTATAGCCCAAAGCAATATTTTATTTTTATAAACGAGGCACAAAAATTCAGTTATAAAAATATATTTTTCATTTTAGAACATATAACCGTACACGATTGTAAGACATTCTAAAATACTAAGAGTTTTTAGAGGAACAAAAACATATAATTTTGGGTAGTTCAAATTTTAATATAATACGCAAATATATATATTATTAAGCAAATACGTTTGACAAGAAAAAGTAATTGATTTAAATCTTGTATTGCATGAATAAAATAAATCAAAGATCCTCCTGAAATAAACACAATTGAAGGGAAAATGTTTAATTTGCAATCGATAGCATAAAACGTTTCTGTTAGAGGTATCCCCGAAGTGACGCAATCCTATTCGGTAAAAAATAAAAACTTACTGCTGGAATCATACAATTTCCTAATGAATGGGTGAATCCGAATATTTTTTTCATTTGAACTGTTTGGACGGAAATGGCTAAATAGGAACATTTAATAATTTACAAATTAACCGTTATAGTTTATATAATTTCTTAAGATTACAAAAGGTGTGTTTCGGTAGCACAAGTTTTAATAGGAGTACGGCTTATGAAAAGTAGAACAAATATATCTGAAGAACTATGGTTTGTTACCTTAAATATTGTGAGTGAGTGAGTGATTTTGGGGTTTATTGGCGCAAGAGCCGATTTCGGATAACTGCGCCAAACATTTGTTTTTAAATATCTGTGGTCTAGACGGGAAGAGAGAAAGAAAGAATGAATTGAATGAGAAGAAAGAGGGTCGAAAATAGAGAAGGATCACTAGGGTACCCCGGGTTCGTGAAGCCCGTGTTTGCCAAATGCAGTAAACCCCGTGGGAAAAGGAAAAGATCACTAGGGCACCTCGGGATTGTGACACCCGTACTCACCTAAAGAAGGTGAGCCCTGAGGGGCTTAAATATTGTGAAACACAACAAAGTATATGGAAATCAATTCCCCAATTCATGTTAATAAAAATGTATGAAAAAACTGCAAGACTTATTTTTGTATTTGTAATTATTATAATTTTTCCTGAAAACTGCAATTCCTTGTGCGGCACCCGTCAAAACCGCTGGGCCCTCACTTTTTGCCCAGCTCACCCTACCTAAACCAGCTCTGCTCTAGCAAGTGAAAATGCCGTCTTCTGTTTATCAGTTATGTATTGCAGACTGCATCCTGTATGTGTAGATGTTCGTTTTTTTCTTCTACGCAATCTGTTAAAATCTGAATTTAAAATTATATGAAATTCTTAACATTCGCAACAATGCCTTTATAATTTTTTTAATAGTATATGAATGCGTCTTCAAACATTACATTACATTTATGTTGACTTTTTAATTAATATTAAGTATAACTTAACGCAGAGATTTTCTGAATTTTAAAATAGATAGTGCAAAACTCTTGTAGATATGATCATAATTTTTCATTCCTGTGTTTTAGCTTCTCAGTAGTGCTTCTACTTAAAATTTATTGTATATTCATCAAATTTTTCAGCATAATTTTTGCTCTTAACATACAGTTTTAACCGAATTGTATGAAATTTACGAAATGCATTAAAATGCTTAAGATTCTTATGTTAAAATTTTAATTAATATTTTATTCGAAGAATTGTTAGTACTTATTTTAAATAATTTTTAACTGAGTATTGCACGATACATAAATATTTTTTTCTGAAATTTCAAATACAATTTCTAACATAAAATTCCTAGTTTTGTATGAAAATCTGGATATTTTCTGAATGTTAATTATAATAGATATCCAGATTTTAATTACTTGTTCTTCAGTTAGCTTTAAAAAAATAAATATTTAGAAATTTTGCATAAACAAATATGTTTAAAAAATTTTCAAATTTATCTTTATATTTATTTATATGCGTAAATGTCAACTGTAAATGTATCCGAATATTTTTAATTACTATTTATTCAAATATTCAAGGTTAAAAATATGAATTGGTATAAAAACCCCTCATTCATGTTTCTCTGAAGTAAACTGAAACTCAAGCATTTTTTTTTAATTCAAATATAATTGGTGTATTGTAACAATACGCGCCCTGAACATCTGGCTTAAAATTAAATAATAATAAATAATGGATCTGAATTAGTTTTTTCATTATTATTTTTATGAAAGCGTAGAATTTTTACAAATAATTTGATGCAAAAGTTTAAAAATTATTCATTTTTAGTAGTTGGAAAGTTTAAAAGGTTTTAAATTTTGAAGCGTTCGGTTTCTTATTAACTTTCTTGACACCTTATAATGAAATAATCATGGTTTAAAAACTGAAAACATTGGTTAAGAGAAGAAATATGAAGCAATTAAATATAGTTCTAGATATTATATAGAGATTTATATATTTTAAAAACTTCTTTTTCCGTTTCATCATTTTAAGATGAAGAAATAATACGAGTTAATCAAACAAAGAGAATATACTTAAAAAAGTTATTTGTCCAACTATATAAAATAGCAGATTACAGTCCCAACTTATTAAAACTTCAAATTAATATAAAATCAAAAGTGAGTTATATAATATTTTATTTATACGTTGGAACATTTTTCAAAACTTGGAAAAAAAAAGTTAAATTGCTAAAAGTGCAAAAAGAATTTATTTAATTCAAACGCAATAATATCTCAAATGAAGCTAAATTACAAACACTATAACTTATAGTTCGTTCACTAAGGTGTCTAAAGAAATTCTTTCCAACATTTTTACGATTGCTTCAGGGTCAAAACGCAGGGTTCTCCGAGAGCTGTAAAACTTCCTGTCAGTGACCATTGTGTCGCTACAACCCTCCCTAATTATCTTTCATGGTGTTAAACCATAAAAGAGGGGAAAGGATTTCAGAAAAACACGGCCTACCCGCTTTTGAAGCACTCTCTTGAAGTGAGAAAAAGACGTGTGGTGCGTTTTCGAAGCATCTCTAGACGTGCGGAAAAAGACGTTCAAACCGCTAAGAGGGTTAATAAACAAATTGGATAAATGTGGCTAGTCATCATTCACTTCCTCCCACACGTCAAAGGTGGGGCCGAGAGTAGATCGCGCTCCTTATAATTTGATTCCCCTCAGCTAATCTTTTATCTGAACCCAGATCGTTTTTATGCATAACATCCACTCACCCAGAACTTCATTTGTCAATAATTATCTGAAGAAAGAGTATTCACCAGATAGTGTAGCACGCGAGATTCCGGGCTTCAATCTTACAGAGAAGATATAAGGTAACCGACTGGGTTCGGAGACAATTTTCTAAAATATATCTAAATGATTATTTAATTGTTATTTTTTAAGTATGTTGTGTGTAAAACTATAAAATTAAATCACAATGATTTTTCAAATATTGAGAATTTGAGCCAAAATATTCGAAAAATTGCTCTTTTGCCAAAGACCTGTAAGAAAATATAGATTACAAAACAACTGACATTTTTTGCAGGAATACAATTCTTTAACGTTTAACTATGCTGTACACTAAAAATACTCAAGTTTTACAATAAAATTATGAAACACAGGTGTTCAAAATGAAAAAAACCCTGAATTCTCTTTAAAAAACCATCTTTTGTGTATAAAATTACATTACAAAATAAATTAAATGAAAAATTACCTTAGCTTTTAGCACAAAGCACATTCACTATATTACAAATAAACCCGAAAAATTTCTTAAGAATACTTCAATTACTTAAGAGATATTATTGTTAACGTGAACCGTAATGTACAAAAATAACATTCTTCAGAAGATGCAAAATAAATATGCAATATATGAAATAAAATTTTTAAAGATTAGGAAGGTATTAAAACTTTCCGTGTTTGTACGTGGTGTTTTTCTGAAACTCATGTTTGAAAACTTTTACATTTTTGAAGAATCTTTCTTTTTTTTATGAGACAGTTTCTTATCTGTTTTGAATGCCTCGTTAAATAAACAATTCTCGTTTTGTGGATTTACCACAAATGTCCCTTCGTTCCGGCTCTAATTTCATTCCTAACTTTTGGAGTCGAGGTAATAGCTCAACAAATATCTCTTTCGAGATATTCTCCACTCAACATTCTTAAAACTTTCATTGTAGTTCTTTTTCCCATGAAGATATTTTCTTAAGAGATTTTGATCGAAAAGATCGATATGTCTTTTTGAAAGAATTTATAACTGAATTTGGAAGATCCATTGATTTTTCTTTCACGTATCTCCAACAAATTCTGCTCTCTAGAAATCTCTTTTTTTTTACCTCACTGATCTTGTTGGCATGAGAACTTTAATTTACTAAAAATAACTATAACTCTACTTAAAAGCTTTATAAAAAACATAAAAATAATTCTAATTTTGAGCCGCAAATTATAAAATGTAGCAACTTGTTTAAATCAAAACAAACATTGCAATCAGTTAACTGATGCATATTTGAAAGCTAAATATCTATATTAAAATATTTATAAAGCTAAATAAAGTTTACTAAACATGAAAAGAATTAAATGAAATACATTAAAATGAATAAAAATCATACTTTGCGGGTGAAAATCAACTGAAAACTCACACTTCCGGTTTCGATTTAGTCTTTTTTTTAAAACTGACTTAGAATTATTAGTAAGATATTTTTAGAAAGCTTTTTAAATATGTTACCTAAATAGACTATAAAATTAATTTCGATTTTTTTTAATGAAGATGATGGTTTTAAACCAGTCGGATACCTTAAAGCAGCGTTTCTCAAACTGTGGGGCTCAAGCATATCGCTCTACAAGGGGGGCGCGAGCATATAGAAAATAAAAGTTTCAAAAAAATTAGTTTACTGAAATGAATTAAAACAAAATATTTTCTGACATAATGAAAAATACACATTTACACTGATATAATTTATATATATCATCTGGCAATATTACGTTATCTCCACTTCAAGCTGTCTTTGAATTAAAAAAAAAACATTTGTTTGATTTGCTGCAATTCCACAAGATGAAAGATTTTTTTATTACGTTTTCTTTTTAAACCTAAAATACTACTCTTTCAGAGAAAAGGCAAAACCCAGACTCAGAGGAAAATTGTAGGAAGATAAAAAATCCATCACTCTTATTTAGGGAATCTGTAAATAATGTATTTCTATTGCGCTTTATTCCATGTGAAAGAATTTTATGATAGTTCGAAAGCACAGATGATTGAAGGACTATATCGCCAAGATTTATTTTTATGATAAGCATAATGAAAAACATATAAAGCTTAAAGAAAACGTTTTACACAGTTCTTTTTTAGAACTAACATCCAAATTTTTATACTGAATGCACTTTTAACCCTGTTCGCGCGAGGCGCAGAGCAACACCAGGCTTACGAAATCATTGCTGTTTATTTTTTATCAATCACCATGACAGTATCCTTCTATATGAAAGTCTTCAGAGGAACTAAAATGTATCTGTCACAAAGCTCCCCCTTTTTTTGGAGTGGCAAACGTTTCTTTAGAATCTGAAAGTTCTTATTTTGACCGATTTCCCCACGCGACCACTTTTTTCCGAAATATTTTCTATGAACATGATACATTTCCCCCCTGCAACAAATGTAAATGAGCAGAATATAAAAAAGAAATAGGAATCCGTGATTTCTATTGAAGGAAGTTGAAACGGATCAAGCAATGGAAGAACCTGTTGAAATAATGCTTACTAATCATGATGGCAAAAGTAAATTTTGAGAAGAGGAATGAACATTAAACGAAAGGAAAATTTTCAAATGCTTCTTAAAGAACTTCATCAACTAAAATATGAAGCCAAAAGTATACCACAGGACAAAATTTGCCCTGTCAAAAAGACAAATGCCAGAAAAAGTTAAGCTTACTATTTGTCTGTCATCAAAAGGCATTAAAACTACAATAACTTGAACAAAATATGACAGTTTTGTCTGCAAATAACATTCCTCTGTAATGTTAGCAAAAAGTGTCTGTGATTTGCGTCCTTTATTAAGGTCTCGCACATTTAATACATTTTAGTTCAGTTTTATTGGATTTTTTTTCTTGAGTTATCAAAGAAAATTGAAAAGTCCTTGAAAGTAGGTAAGTATACTTTCTCTTAATTAAATTATTCACTAGAATTGTGATTTTTATCGTGTATAATAAAAATAATTATAAAAAAATGATTGGGTGACTTAGTCACCCCGCGTGACCATTAACGTTAGTACCGAGAGCGCACCTGCTCCCGGATTAAAACATTTTGAAGTCTTCCGCTTTAAATGTTAAAAAATAACACAATTATTCTTCATCGGAATTTTACATTATTTTCCTTTATTTAAAATTAATTCTAAATGCTAATTCTGGACGCTTAAAATTACTTGATTTTGCCAAAAAGTTGAAGGCCATAGACTGCAACTTTCATTCATCATGTCATTCATCATCATCGTCTCTTTTTTGAAGTTTCTTCCACCTCTTTGCTCCATCGGACGGGTCAGTATACACTCCGCTTAGCAAATATGAAGCTCTCCACTTAGTCCGGTGTTGCAAGGAATTTCTCCATGGATATAACTTTATCCCTAAGTAAATTTTCTCTTTTTCTCTTTCTTTCTTGGGTGACAGCACTTTGGGGTTGGGGGAGTGAATGCACGATTTGAGTGATTTCTAAATTTAAGTCATTTAAATTCCCTTTTCCGAAATTTCTTCTTTTCTTTGTCAGACAGGTATCTTTCCCCTCCGTTCAGCCCGATGTTTCACGGGATTTTTCAAGTATAAAACTCTTTCTTTTTCTCTCGGGATAAGATCTTTTTTTTTTCTTTTTAATTTCTCTATTTTTGATTAATAATTTGCAAAGCTACTCCAGTTTTATTCAGACTAAAAAACAGACAATGAACGAATTAATTAACCAATTTAGTAATAAATAATAAAAATCAAGCAGGTTTAAACTAAAAGAATGTTAATTTTTCACCATTTTCGTTCAATAATTAATCAGAAAACTTCTACAGTTAACTATTGCAACAACGGCTTATTTTTGGATGCGTATTCTTTAATTCGTAGAAAAAAATCCTACCTATCTATATGAGGCTATCTTCTCACGATTCACACAGAAAGAAAAAGCAAGCCTGTAGAAGGGAAATGATCCTAGGAATCAATTTTGGTCATTTAAATTCCTAAATTGCTATTAATTAATAACACTAAAAACCACCATTCGTCTACATTGTTGTAACATGCAAACCCTGTTTGGACAGTTAAACTGAAAATCGGTTTTCGACGCAAATTTACGTCATTTTTATAACAATAACGTTGTTATAACAATGCAGGCGAAAGTTAAGTTGAATGTTTTTAATTAATATCTTCTCAACTATTTGCAATATCGGAATATAAATGGTCAAAACGGCTTCCTCTGATCATTCCCAATCTTTTGGTACCTACAGCGAGCTTCTGCTTCGTGTGGTTCGTGAGAGGATAGACGAACATAGATACATACATAGATAGATACGTTTACCTTCGAGCTTCAATAGTGTAGCTAAGTCTAATACAAATTATAATCAGTGTTGTTCTCATTTGTATTACGCCCTGTATATATAACTCCTGAT
Organism: Trichonephila clavata; assembly: GCA_019973975.1. Classification (NCBI taxonomy): domain Eukaryota; kingdom Metazoa; phylum Arthropoda; class Arachnida; order Araneae; family Nephilidae; genus Trichonephila; species Trichonephila clavata. The sequence continues at coordinate 134,909 of BMAO01021573.1, read as the reverse complement.
TTTTTTAAACTTATTTCTTTACTATTGTAGTATTATTCCAAGTGTGATATATATGGGAATTAAATTCCTTTGTGCATTAAACTCATTTTTTTCTAGATATCTTATTTTCTTATGCCGTCAGGTTTAACTTTGCTCCTCAGTTAACATAACGCTGATTTCAAAAAAAGAAAAAATATAATTTAATTTACAGCGATTCTTTAAATAGCGCCCATACATTTGTTTTGCTTAAACACTGCTTTCAAAACTTTATGGCACAAGATATTGTCACGAAGATTGAAATAACCACACGGTTAGATTTAACATGTATTTATTAGAACAGAGAGAATTTCCTTCAACTGAAGGGATTCCGCTTTTATAACGCTAGAAGAGCATTCGTGAAAGAACTGGGCATGAGCGCTCACGCATTGTCCCCCTCTGCATCTAATTTACATACACTAAAGAAAGTTCTAGGATCGGCCAGATTCCAGAGAAATAATAAAAATTACTTTAAATTTAAAACTCCAGTCTTTGGATGAACACGCACTAGCTCGGATTCGAACCAGTGGTCGACGGATCTTCAATCCAGTACTCTACCGACCGAGCTACAGTGAAAGATTGTACTTCTGCTTTATATGGCATTGCTATTCTCAATAAAATGACACCGTCCCGATGTTTTTCATGTTTTCATTCTGGAACGTGTCACTGGTTCTTTGTAATCGTCACTTGTATTTGTTTTCTTTTACTGAAGGACGATGTTCTGGCTTTGAATGTCTTCTGTTTCAATCTGCTTAGTTCGATCATGATATGGTTTCATACGCAATATATGGGTAACGTCTTTCGGTTTTCTTCTTCGGGAGTCAGGATCATAATCTTGCACCTCATAGGTCACGTCTGATAATCGGCGTAACACCTTATGTGGTCCAAAATATATCTTCTTTGCAGTTTTTCTGAAACACCGACTTTATGTACTGGAGTATAGACCCATACAAGATCTCCAGGAGCATATGATGCCATTCGATGTTTAGAATGGTAACGTCGACGGTCTTTATCTTGAGCTTTCAATGTTAGCACTCGGGCTAGCTGTCTTGATTCTTCAGCTCTAGCAATTATTTTGCTGATGTAATCGTGATCCACATCATTAGGATCGAATGGTAACATTGTGTCCAACGTCGTTTTAGCTTCACGACCATGAAGTGAGTGAGTGAGCGAGTGAATATTAATGTCTCAGTGTTCAGCTACACGAGGGCTTTTGGGGACGGTCCACGTAATTTTGAACCATGGTCAAGTGACGCGGACCACACCTGAGCTGGCACCCCCTCTCCTAACTACCACACCACACCAACGGGAGGACGTTTGCGATCTCGACAGATTTAACGTGCATCGCTCCCCTACACGGTGGGTCTTCAGTGGTACTGGGATCGAACTCATGACAAGCTAACCACAATCCGATGCCTAGACCACTTGGATACCGCGGCCACACGACCATGAAGTAGATAGAAAGGTGTAAGCCCTGTTGTCTCTTGTTTAGCAGCATTATAGGCAAATGTTACAAATGGTAAAATTTCGTCCCAATTTTTCTGTTCTGTATCAACATACATGGACAACATATCGGCCAGAGATTTGTTGAAGCGTTCCGTCAATCCATTCGTTTGAGGATGATACGCGGTTGTCATACGATGATCGACATTACACAGGTCGATGAGAGCGGAAACAAGTCTGAATTGGAAGACAGTCCCACGATCGGTGATAATTATTCAAGGAGCTCCATTTCTCAGAATATTACTCAGAATAATTTCAACAAGAACTTCGCTACTTCTTCAGCTTCAGCGGTCGGTAACGCTTTCGTAACAGTATATATATTTACGTAATCTGTGCAGACTAGGAATAGATACCACGAATAGATTTTGAAAGTCTCTCTAAAAGATCGATCCCAATATGATGGAAATGTGCAATAGCTGGAGGGATGGGAATTAAGCGTCCAGGTGGTCGTTGATGAACGGATTTTCTCCTTTGGCACTCCCGACAGTGTATGACATATCGCACAACATTTCGATTCAACCCCGGCCAGTAAAATCTCTTGCGAATTCTGTCATAAGTTTTCGCGAAGCAAAGATGTCCTGCGGTGGGTTCGTCATGAAAATGCCTGAGTATGTCGACTCGCGAAGATGTTTGGGAATGACTGGTAGCCACATCTTTCCAACTAGATCAAAATTTTTTTACAGAGGATCCCTTTAACTAATTCAAAGGTTTTCTTCTATATAGGGAAACTGTTGTTTGAAGGGCTCATTCTAGTGTGGTCGGGGTCTTTCTTCTGTTCGATTATAAGATTCATGCTCGTAGCGACAGCTAGAAATTTGTCTGTTGTCTCAGTTTCTTCTTCCACAGGATTTCTTGAAAGAGGCATCCTTATACTTCTTACCAGTTTTATATTTTACTGAAAAAGCATACTCTTGAAGACGAAGGGCCCACCTTGCCGATGTTCCAGAAGGATCCTTCAGACCCATGAGCCAGCACAATGAATGATGATCAGTTACAATGGTAAAATGTTTTCCGAATAGGTATGGTCGAAATTTGTTGATAGCTCATACGATGGCAAGGCATTCCTATTCTCTCGTGGAGTAATTTTTTTTCGCCTTTGGTTAAAGTTCTGGAAGCATATGCTAGAACTTTTTCGACTTTATTCTGGATTTGCACCAGGGGACTGCCTCAATACCATATCCACTAGCATCTGTATGAATTTCTGTTGGAGCATTTTCGTAGTAAATTCCCAAAACTGGTTAAGAGGTAAGGGCTCTCTTCAGACTTTCAAATGATTCTATTTTTTCAGGACCCCAATGGAATTTTGCATCTCCTTTTAGCAGCAACTTCAAGGGCTCAGCTAGATAACAAAAGCCCTTAATAAATCTTCGGAAGTATGAGCAAAGTCCAAGAAAGCTTCGTAAATCGTGGACGTTCTTTCGGACAGGAAAATTGCTTACAGCTCTCACTTTGTCGGTATCGGGATGGACACCATTACCAGATACAAGATGACTCAGTACTTTAATTTTTCAGGCTGCAAAAATACACTTATTAGGGTTGAGTACCAAACAGGCTTCTGAAGGCATTTCCAAACACACTCCAGCCGAATAAGATGACTTTCAAATGTTTCTGAGAGCACTATTATGCCATCTAGGAAACAAAGGCACGTCGACCATTTGAAATGATGTAGCAAATTGTCCATCATTTTCTCGAAATTTACCGGCGCACTACAAAGTCCAAACGGCATGACTTTAAATTCATATAATCCTTCGGGGGTAATAATTGCAGTCTTTTCATGATCCTCTTCGTCTACTTCTATCTGCCAGTGACCAGAGCGGAGACCCATGAAAGAAAAAAACTTGCCGTCCTTCAGACAGTCTAGCATATCGTCAATATGAGGAAACGGATAAAAATCCTTTTCGTGACCTTATTGAATTTACGATAATCTACGCAAAAACGCCAGCTTCAGTCTTTTTAACCCGCTTTTATAAGTTTCACTTGTATGTAATTGAATCTTTTAATTCGATTTTTACCCACTTTAAAAGGTCAGATTAATTCGAAATTTTGCACACTTGTCAAGGATCGATGACAATACAATAATTTCATAATTTGTTCCATCTTCCTTGTCAGGACATCAGGAATAACGATATCCTGATTTGGTGACGAATTCAATATACCACTTCTAGATTTGGCAACTTATTGCATATATCATTTTCAGATTTGGTGACTAATTCCATATACCATTTTAAAATTTGGTAACTAATTCCAGATTTAGCGACTAAAAGATCAAGGTGCAACCCCTAAAACGAATACACACGCGTGGTTTAGAAATAAAAGAAACAAAAAGTTTTCTTTACATGAGCAAGAGTAGATTGGGAGCGTCAGCTATTTCTTACCATAATATAAACAATTGTCTTGTTTTTCTGAAAGTGGAAATGAAAAAATCACTCATGCATGGTAAAAAAATAAGTTATATTCTAACTGTTAAATATTTTTATTTTTACAAAGCAGTACGTTTAGAAGTGATGATACGAATTAATATTATAGCAATGCGTTTAACCCCTTGCCTCTCGCTCCCGTCAAATTCACGGGGTGAAATTTCCCTCTCTATTCCTCGTGCCCGTGATATTTCCGAGCTGGAGTGTTGAAAAGTAACTTACCATAAAGGCGTGAAACAATGTATTTCTTAAGCCTGGAATATTGTTTTTTTCTTTATCTATGCACCAGATGGCAGCACCAGATAAATTTTTAACGTGTTTAGCGAAAATTATTATTTTGTTTTTAATTAAATGTTAGCACAATAAACATATATATTAGCGATACGGTTTTTTAATCTTAGGTCAAGTACTCGGTTGCGCTCTTCGTAAAAACACATGGGTAAAAATTCTGAAATAAAACTGATAAAAAATATATTTTTTAATATTATATACATTATACAGTTAGAGAAGTAAATCGGATTGTACTTTTAGTACTTTTTTGTCACTGACTACAATATAAATGTCGGAGCAGTAGACATTGTAGACCAATATATTGGAGATTACTGAATTGCTCGAAAACAAGGCAAGAAGTACCATAAGAAAATATTTTTTTTATTTGTTAGATCAAACTATTTTGAACTATGACCTTATTTATAAAAAACAAGGAGGCAAAAAATCACATTTGATGTTCATTTATCTTTAGTAGATGAACTTATTGAAAAGTATTCTATATCAGAAACCACTACAAAATGAGGCCGGCCGAATTTGGAGAATAACCCCAACCGTTTGATTGAAAGAAATTTTATTAGACATATAACTCTAACTGAAAAGAAGTGGCAACCATCAAGATAATCCAAAGTTTGTTGTTCCAAAAGGGATGAAAGCAATAAGAGATGCAGAAAGGAAACTCGCTACTACTGTCCAGTTTGTGATTTTGGCCTTTGCATCTCATGTTTTGAAACTTATCTCACAAAAAAAAAATTACTTTGTTTATTTTTTTATGCAAGAGTGTAATAAAATTCATTTAATGTTTAAAACACATGTTTTTAAAATTTTTCCTCATTGTTCGAAAGCCAACATTCAGTGATTATAACCCTAAATGTTTGCTTTTCTTAAAAAAAACTAAATTTCGCATTTCAAGCTGAAAATTAATCCAAAAATTAAAAATGAATACATATATTGAACATGTACTTAGTTTTATATAATTTTCTTGAATAAAAAAATAGACACTTTTAGGACCATTTTCTTCAAAATAATCCGATCGTTAAGGGGTTTTAAAAGGTGATTTTACGATTGACAGTTAATATTTCTTCTTAAAACACTGATTTGACCTGCATCTACACAGACGGAATTTTTCAAATATAACGATATGGGACTGATACTAGGCCCTCTAAATGGAGAGAATAGATACCTTTAGACCCATTAATTAATATTCATTCAAGAGCAAGACTAATTCCAACAGCTGCTTAATTCCCCTTACCCGGCTCCAAATACCAAACTCAAGAATAAATTCAACAATGAGTAAATTATATTGTGCAAAACTAAAAAAATCTCACTTTTAATGTAGATCGAACTAAAAAATTAAAAATAAATTATAGTTTAAAAAAACTAAAAAACATGTTTTTATGGCTAATCGAACTAAAAAGTAAAAAAATAATTCTTAATAATTAATGTGTCATTGCGGTAAAAGCAAGGGGTGCTTTGTATTACATTTTTACACTAACTCAGCATTTCGGAATAGAACTAGTAAGAAATTATAACAATTAATATAGAGCATCCCACGCTTTTACCCCTATGACATTAATTTTCTCAATCATTTTATTCTTATATTAAGAATTATTTTTTTTTTTTACTTTTTAATTCGATTACCCATAAAAGCGTGTTTTTTTTTAGTTTTTTTAAACTGTGATTTATTTCCTTACGAGAACAACGGGTGACGACCAAGGACTATCGGAGGGTTGAATTATACCTATCTCAAGTATTTTCTGCACTTCATTATGAATGGTCAGTCTTTCCGTCGGCGAGACTCGGTAGACCCTTTGGTTGATTCGAGCATGCTTACCAGTGTGGATTCCGTGCTTCACATTTGTACCTGTGGTTACCGACTTATCAGTCTTCGTGAAAATTCCAGAAAATGTTCCGAGCAGTTCAGCTAGTTGTCTCTTTTGCAATTCAATTAACTCAGGAGACATCATCAAGGAACAGTCTATCCGGGGACTCTCTTGTCGCTTATTTCCATAGGACATTTCGTGTTTCAAAGCGGGGACATGCGACGAGTCAGATATCACACATAAATGCGATTCATCTAGGGGCTCGACTAGGCCTAAGTACATTCCTTTAGGGATGATTTGATTTCCAGACTGGAGGTTAGTAATCCAGATCTCACTTTGTCCATTATGATACGAGGATATCATGGATGGTACAGGAATGTTCCTTTCGATGAGTAAGTGTTTATTACCGTCCGTGACCACATTTATGCTTATATAGGGTTATTCAATGTATTCCATAGGAAAATGACTCCATTCCTTGTATCATAGAAGGTGGTGACATCGCCGAGGTATACAGAAATCTCAGCAGATTATTTTTCTCGTGAAGTGTTCCCAGCAGAAATCACCTTGAAATTTGGTGGAAGTGGCCCAGTTGGTTAGAACAAATTCCAGACGCTTGGTCAGTTTAAAACATTTCGACAGGAGACGAAGAATTATTAATAGATATAGAAATTCGTCAAGCAAAAACCGTAATATGCAAACTTTATCAATATATCCCGCTTCAGTTTATACACAAAACTTCTGAGAATAACAGTTTGGATTTATCGCTTTCTGCATAACTGTAAATCTCAGCAACATTTTGCTTCAGAATGAACAACTTATGAGGTAAATAGAGCAAGAAACTAATGGATTTCAATTGTAGAAAAACAGGGTTTTTCTTCAAAAATTAACGCACTAGAGAATAATCGCTCCTTACCTAAATCAGCAAACATTTCTCTTTTTCAACTATTTCTAAAAGGTAATATTTTACGACTAGATGATACAATTCACACATATATCACTTGAACAAGGCCATGCAATATTTCTTGAAGAATATCATTACTCTAAGCTCATCCTGCACATCGTAGTGCAATTGGTCTATTCGTGTTATTTTTACTAATAGTCCTCTTGGGAAAAATGGGTCTAAAATTTATCCTATTGAAATTTTTCCTTCTCCGAAGAAGATGTGATTATGTAAATTAAGACTTGTATATGATTTGTATATAAAGATTAAAATTTCGAGTTAAGGGAGAGAGAGGTTATAGATTACTAACGGATAGCAGTGACTGATTAGCGTGAAGTTAGGCAAGAGAACTTCATTACTTATTTGATTAATATTAAGATTGACGACTTGGTCAATTGACCCCTTCGGGATGAACGTCGCACCCACGCGCCAGCACGAAATACTGCCAGGAGACGAGTGTAGCGTGTCTGCGCCAGCGTATTTCTTCCTAACAGGCCTAGCGACTCACCGGTGCTCCAGGGATCTGGAACGTTTTTTAAGCTCAGTTTTTTAGCAATAGATGGCATTCTATGTCCATAAGATTTGAGATACATGGAGATCTGACCTTTTACTCGAAATCAGAGAAATATTACGCACTTACACGTGTTTTTGTTTTATAAACATAAGGGGAAGGAAATTTTTCCTAATTGAGTACCTTACGACTGCTCTTGAAATGAACATGTGGTCTTTGTTTATAGTGAAGATGAGAGATTTATTTTCGCTAAAGCATTTGGTTTGGGTTTTCAGTCTTGTTTTTTATGGATAATTAGATCTGGTAAACAAAATTTGTCTCTTTTTTCCTTCCTTTACAAAGTCGACTTTTACAAATGCTTACGATAAAATGTTTAAAAACGTACTTAAACAAAAAGAGACTGAAGTAAATAAAGTATATTAATACGAAATATTTGAAGCATATACCGTTCGTATAATATATATACAAAATGTTATTGAACAACGCGTTTATATTTCGGTATTTTTATGGATTTAGGCTTAACTACGCAAAACCCTCCGGCCTGTGTGTGACACTCGCGATGGAATCCTCCGGCCCTGGCAGTACGCACGCGTTTGCGTCCTTCGTCCCGAAAGGGTTAAGCGTTAAATTTGGATTAGAAGGAATTAAATTAGGTGTATTCCCTAAACGTAAATGATTCAATTTGCTGTAAATTCTCCTACTATCTCTTCTACCCCGCTATTGCTTCCCATGTTTAGTAATTGGTGCATTTCTTAGTTTGGGCTGTTTAATTTGTGTTGTAATTGAGAACTGTTAATAAATAGAATTTGTATTGACTGTGGCTAATCTTCCTTCGGACTCTCAATTTCTAAGGGATGACACGGGAAATCCCTTACAGTAGGAAAACAGGTTTCGCGTCCAATTCAACTGGTCATGTCGTGTAGGTTGACTTGGGTGGGGAGGATTTTGCAAGCAAATAAACATTTTAACTTAATCAATAACTTGTAGTTTGAATGGTATCACCCTTGTACCGTTGTATTCTATTGCTTTTGACTTGTAACGTTTAACACTCTACTTATCATTGAGAAAATAAAACATATTATATAAACATCTCTTAACTGAGTCTCTCACAGTTACAATGAGATCGCACCAATGAGGTCATTACCAATAGTAGAGGGATATTAGTGGGTATATCGATTAAAGACTCGTCACGATATCTCACATCAGTCAGAGTTACTCCACTGAACACATTCAGTGTGACCACCGAAAGAGAGCTCTTACCAAATCGCGTTACTACCACCTCTGTAACTATGCTTTTCAAAATTATTGGATTGGTTGTATCTGGTGCGCTGTTCCCTCCATATCAGCAAACATCCTGAATCGCTTTTCAGTGTGAACCTGTACTAATCTAAAAAGAAGTATAGAAGCCCATTGCTGTCTAATCTAGGGAACGTGTTCCTTTTCCCGACTTAAGGGGGCACATCCCTGCCGATGGTTCAGCAGAGCACGCACAAATGGTCGTCTTGCATAGAAACATGCATTGTGAAGGAGGTTTCGACCCTCCACAGTGAAAATGTTTGTTTCTGACGCGACAAATGACGTGCAACGAGTTTAAACGTGATAGTGAATCTCTTCCTTCATCCTCATAGAAATAGAAAAGGGTTTTTTGTAGGTATTGTAACCAGGAATAGACCTTGAATCTGCGCTCAGAATCTTCAGATTTAAACTGATCCCAAACACCCCACTGGGAAATACATTGAGACATTTAACAGCAGCATCTTGTTGCAGCCATATTTCCATACATCCAGACACAGAAAAAAATCAGTTAAATGATTTTTCCGAGGCATTACGAAACTGTCCTGGATATTTTGAAAGAAATAATCAGTTACAATTGACAGTCAGAGTGCTCACATAAAGTTGCAAAAGTTTAATTTTGGATATTTTTTCTCCAGCTCCAACATAAATAAAAGGGAGTTTCGAAAAATCTTCTGCACTCTAACTTTTGAAAGCCAGTGTAAATGAACTATTTGTTTATATTTTGAACTTTATTTTAATTGAACCGAAAATAGTTATTTTTATATTATATTATTTATAAATGTAAAGCTGATACGAAAAATTGTAAAGGAATGCTTAGATCCTGGTAAGCAATTAACTATCTTACGAATAAAATTAAATACACTATTTATCCTGATTGCTCACATTTTCATTAATTGAGAACCCCAAACTTTAAGGCAAATTGCAGCTGGATTTCAATATAAGATGTTCAAATTAATCATCCCAATGTTATATCTTTATTTTAACAATTTCATTCACGCTAACTATAAAAAAAAATTTCTGGTTTATTTTATATACTAATATTGCCTTCATTGACTTCGATGGATTTTTAAATTTCAAATATATATATATATATATATATATATATATATATATTCGAGATTAAATTTAGAAGTATTATGTTCCGCAAGGACCCTGAGTAATAAATTATTTATGTGCAGTCATTAAGTTAATTCCATTTTCTCGACAAAACTTATTCTTTCACACCACTAGCGCCATCTGTCAACTTAAATTTAAGACAAGTTAACTAACAAAACATGAATTTAAAAATACAATAAGAAATAAAAACATTTTACCAAAAATAACCTAAGGAATCATCAGAATTATAAAAATACTGTTTGTGAAAGTCCCCAACTAAAAATGTTTACACAAAAGGTTAAGTAGACCATTCTACTTCGATCTTCACTCATTTTCAATGTAACTGAAAGTTGCGCTCTTACTTTAAAAATAGCTCATTCCTTTATCAACAGAATATTATATGTAATATTCTAGTACACTCATGTCCATAAATTAAGGATAATTCAGAATCACACAGAAATTGTACTCTAAAATAAAAATTTCACATGTAGAATTATCACACACATCTTGAAGAAGAATATGCAAATTACAGGAAACCACCAGATGCCGCGGATAATACGTCACAATGACGAGAGTGTAAGAGAGGGGTATATAAGGAATGGTGGCAAAGAAGTAAAATTGTTCACAAGCGTTTTAAAAACCTTTCAGTGCAATAACCGCATGGTTATGGCACAAAGGAAGCATTTGGATAATTTTTTACGTGGTAGAATTATCGGACGACTGGAATGTGGACGTACCCAGCTGGAACTATCCGAGGAACTTGGAATCGCCCAGAGTGCCATCTCCAGGCTTTGGCAACGATTTCAAGATGATGGTAATGTGAGTAGATGTTACAGCACAGGTCGCCACCGAATTACAACGCCGAATGAGGACCGGTATTTGGCAGTTACTGCCAAAGGAAACAGACGGAGCACAGCATCAGACCTATCTCGTCAGCTCTCTTCAGCTACCTGTACGACAGTTTCAAGGCAGACCGTGTACAGACGCTTAGGGCACATTGTTCTATATGCTCGTAGGCCTATCAGATGTGTTAACCTTACCGTAACTCACTGTCGCCTGCGATTAACCTGGAGTAGGGAGCATGCAATGTGGACACGGTAACAGTGGTCTTGTGTGATGCTTTCCGACGAGTCCAGGTTTAGTTTGCAGTCTGATTCTCGCCGGACTTTCATATGGAGAGCGCCAGGTACCCGTTACCACCAAGAGAACACCATTAAACGACACCGTTACGGTGGTGCAGGATGGCTTGTTTGGAGAGGAATTATTCTTGGTTCCAGAACTGACCTGCATGTTCAGAGTGTAACGATGACAGGCCACATCTATCGGGATGTCATTCTGGAACAACATGTACGTTTGTTTCGGGGCGCCATGGGTGCTGAATTTCTGTTTATGGATAACAACGCCCCTCCTCACCGTGCGAACATTGTATCAATCGGAAGATATCACCCGTATGGATTGGCCAGCGTACTCACCGGACTTGAATCCAATAGAGCGTGTGTGGGAAATGCTTGGCCGACGAATTGCAGCCCGTCAACCCCGTCCATCCTGTCTACCGGAACTTTGGAGGGCATTGCTTGATGAGTGGTGTAATATTCCCCAAGATCAGATTTATAATTTGATACTCAGCATGCTTAGGCGTTGTAAGGCCTGTATTGCATCGTCCGGGAGACATACTGCGTATTAACCATCATACTTACTATGTTATACTGTTTTTTGTAAATAGGTTATTTTTTTAAATTTGCTCCAGGGAGTAAAAATCGCAATTTTTATTAATTATGTCAAACATATAGTATCTTTTTTGCTCTTTACATTTTGTGTAATGAATAGACTTTACAAATAAGTCAAATTTATTTTGCTTCTGTCTCTTTCTTTGCCTGAACTTCATTATCCTTATTTTATTGTTATGAGTGTAGTATTACTCATTTAACATTAAAACATTATTTATCATTTAATACGTTTTTACACATTATGTTCACGTATAACATTGAAGTGTATTTTAATATACATAGATGAAAGAAGCAATTGAGAAAAGTATATAATTAAATCTGTAATTGCAAGTATAAAGGAATTCTTTATGAAAAGAATAATAAGACATTATTAATTCACATATGGACGTGTGAAACAATGCATACATTTTTTTAGTGTGATATGTGCTAACAATGCTGGTATACAAAATTTGTAGGAATATACAACCATTATTTTTATACTTCTTTTAAGTGCATTTATTTTTCGGTATAATAATCCTTGATACAATAATTTAGGGAAAACAAGTAAGTGTTTAAAATTTACTTTCATTTCATTAGGATGTGTTAACGGTAGTTTATGCTCAGTCTAATCTACCAAAAATTTTAGGATTAGTTTATTTAATTAAACTTAAAAACTACACATCGTTTTTTATTCCAAAGTTACATTTTTGTTCAAATACAACATATTTAAGGCAAGGTATATTTGTTTAAAAAATAAATCCACGTTTTTATTATAAGTAATTAAGGATATATATTTAGTGTTCCATTGTATCTTTAGGTAATGTAATTATAGTATTTTGAGGAAAAATGTGTTTCTTACTTTTTTACTGTCGGTAAGAAAAATAACTTAAAGACTAATGCAGAATACATTATGCCATATGACATAAAAGCAAGATTAAGAAAAGGGTATGTAAAATTTATCTCTAAAAAGTAAGATTTGTGATACATTATTTTAGAAAAGTATAAGTATTGCAACTACCATAAAAGAAAATTGTATAATCCTTGTTCCAAATCCCCTGATAGAAGGTAATTTACTATCTTGTAGAATGACAGCTTTTAGAAAAATAGAAGCTTAACTTTCAAATAACAAAAATGTCAACGAAATCATTTATAACAATAGATTTACTTGAAGACACATAACAATCAATTTCGACTTTTAACTGAAACAAAAAAATACAGAATATATTTTTTTTCATGTTATTTTTATGAAAGTGAATTTAAAAGAATTAAAGTGCACTTTTTAATTTATGTGATTGTTTATTTTGACTTGAAAAATTGACACACATTAACAACGTAAAAAGAGTATTTTCTCCGAACGAGTTCATTTAAATATGAACATTTAAATTCTCTGTATTTTGAATCTTTATTTATCTGTTTTCCTTAATACGTAAAATTTAAAAATTACGGATTTTTTTACCAATAATTCCGAAAAACATCATCTGAAAAATTTCTATGTGGATAACTTCTTAGTATTTTCTTAGCATTTTCAGTTAGAAAGATTCTTGTTTAGTTGTAATTATTTGATTCATAATAGTTTAAATCTGCATTTGTATGATATCATATTGAGTAGAAGTATACACTTTTCATCATTGTAATTTTTAGGCTTTCCTTATTGAACAGAAATAGAAATATTATTTTCTAAAAATTTTTAAAAGAAATAACTACTAGTGTTAAGGCAGTTACACAGGAGTACATCCTTGTATGGGAGCACGAGTTCTCATTTATTAGAGAATTTTGTGCAAATACATCCCGATGTTGTTACCTTGATCGCTTCTCAGATTTCTCTCTCTCTCTCTCCTCTCTCTCTCTCTCTCTCTCTCTCTGTATATTCTGGACTCAGTTGAGTAACTTTGTACTTTTAAAACTTAGTATACACTCATTGTAAATAAAATTTCATTTTTTCCCTTAATGTAGAACTATCATCATTTAGAACACAGAGTAATTTACAAAATTGTGAAAAAAGATACAATTACAAGGAATTATGAAACTAGAACACTTTTTTTCACAAGTTCTGTATTAGTGTGCTTATGTGTATTAAACTGGTAAAAATCACTACTTTCAAGAATTTGGGCAAATTTCTTAGTTATTCACCTTTACGCCGAAAGAATGTATATTTTTATTTCTAAATAGATAATGTGCACATAAAAATGCTTACGTATAAGGATACACACCTAATAAACATACACCTACCGTAAAATCTGAAGTGTAACGCCATGCAGCCGTATAATGCGCACCTATACTTTCAGACTGTCTTTTTTTATTTGTATGCATATTCGCGGTATAACGTGCACCCCTCCCCCTTTTTTTTACGAAGAAATCTGAAATTTGCGAATGCAGTGCTCATATGTTTTGAAGTTCGAGATATTATCCCAGGCTTTTGAAAAAAACTGTACATCTAGAATTACAACCCCTTAAATTCATAAGGAATCCTATTTTTTTATTAAAAAAAAATATTTTTAACATGTAGAAGTATAATTTTTTATGCTCATCTTTTTTATATCGTTTTTAAAGCTATAATTTTTATACCCGACGTATAACGCTCACCCGTAAATTTTGACCACATTTTTTGTGTTAAAATAGTGCTTTATAAGCCAGATTTTACGGTAATTTTGAAAGAATGAGGACTTCTACTTATTCTGTCATTTCTTATTAATATAGATGTTTATTAGAAGGAATTCGTTTGCTTCCAGGGTTGAAAGTAACTTAGAATCATCCCGGGTTAAAATAAATTTCTAAAGATTTGAAAGTTATTTTAAATTTATACTAACTTTAAAATCGCCGTTTCAACATTCCTAACTGCTGAGACTTAAATTTTGCTTAGTAATAATTCCCCTGTTTGTCGAAAAACATTACGGCAAAATCGAATTTATTCAGGTAAAGAATTACGAGGTAAGCATGTGATTTTGAAGTAAGCTTTCAAAAATGCGTTAAATAAATGCATAAAAACAAAACAAACACTTGAATGGTAGGAAAAAATTGACGAGGTAGAGGTAAAGGAGTGCATGGTTTGTATTTGTCAGTTAAAGTTCAAAATCTACAAATTTAAAAAGGAGTTACAGAAAATAACTTTTTCCTTTGCCAATCCAAATGCTTAAAATTATAAAAGAATAAGGTGAGTACACAAATTAGTGTGTTTCTTTTTGTGATTCACATCGTTGAATGCTTCTCGAAGACCATAAACGGTCAATTAACATATTGAAAAATGCATTTGTTATTGGGCTGAATGTTGTGAGGAAGTAAATCAAGCTTGTAGTGTTGTTGTTGTTGCTACTTATGCCACCTGTCTGACATAGTCAGATCGAGGCCTACGAAATTCATCATGGCAACGGGCTAGATCTACCCCTTTCGTTAACCTAAGTTTTGAGCCCCCAAGAAGGTGATAGTACAATTTTGCTCACACAACACGATAGATGGCGACACCATTCGGACCCACTAATTAAACGAGCACGTTCTCCATGTGTACTCGGCGAGTATTTGGTGGCATCGGGTATCTAACCCAGGCCTTTCGATCTGTATTCCGATGCTCTAACCACTAGGCTACCCATGGCTCTAAGCTTGTAGTACACCAGTGAAAGCAATTGGCGGGGGGTACAATTGGTTTTTTTGCAATAAGAAAAACTGACAAAACAAATCTGGCTAAAATATAATCCGATACATGAAAAATTAAAAATGAGCACCACCTGCACCCTAAATAAGTAAAGTGGTCCCTTGATCAGCACAGCGACAATCCGTCAGTCATAGAAAAAATATGACTAATAGAGGGTATGATAGACTCTACACAACTCATACATCGGTATTTCATACTGTTTACCAGGGTCTTTATCTACCTCTATGGCAACCACTTCCATTATTGCACCAAGGCAAGCTTGAAATCTTCGATGGTCATTGGAGCTGATCTTCGAGCTTCAATGGAGTGTCCAAGGACGTCTCATACATGTTCGGAGAGATTAAGGTCAGGGGGACACTGCAGGCCTCCCAATCGTTGAATAACCTCCGATTGGAGTTATTTGTCCGCCAACTGAATCTTGAGTAGGTTTACGTTATTGTCCATAAAGCTGAAATTTGACCTACATGCTCCGAGAAAAATTCTGACATCGGGTGTAAGAATGTACCGCTGAGTACGTCTATTTAACATACGAATGTCGTTATGCCAGTCTTTCGTGATGCCTTCCCAGACCATCAGATCACCTAGACCACAGGGATCATTTTCGACAATGTTAGAGGGCTGATGTCGACTCCCGGGTTCTCTCCGGATCGAATCACATCTCTAGTCGATGTCCAGACTGAATCGCGACTCCCATCATTGAAGAGAATTCACCCCCAACCATCTTGTGTCCAAGACAAAGCTGCTCACAGCACCATGCTAGATGATCTTTTTTGTGGTTCCCAGTCAAAGGGATGGACATTATAGGGAGCCTTGCATTAAGTCTCTGGGTAACTGTTATTTGTGAAATTGATGTTCTTGTTACATTATACAGATTGCGAGACAGTTGTGTTACTGTTGTGGACCTATTCCTTTTTACACTAGAAGTCTCAAATAACGGTTTTGAGCTGGCGTTTTTGCTCTTTTGCGACCTTGACCAAGTCGAAGGACCACTGTTTCTGTCTCTGTGAACTGTTTCTACAGAGTGTCACGAAATCAAGAGGTCCCTATGGCATGTAGGTTGTGACTGATCCACCTCGAGTCTTCCAACTATCTTCCATCTTGTGGCAACGCCTAGACGAAGACGACTGGCCATATAAGCAATGGGTAAACAAAAAAAAATTTACAAAAAAAACAAGAATTGGGCTAAGCAATGATATTTCAAAACGTCCTTACGTTATAAGCTTCAATGAGCAAGTGTGTGAGGTACTTTTACACAAACACAATCTCAGTGCCACTGCCCTACATCATATGCCATTGCGTGGCAGAGGTATCAGTGAAGAGCTTAGATATCATCAGATGCATTGTTTGCGTCTATGCGTTTATTATTTTGTTCCTTCTTTAAGAAAAATCATTCCTCTCTTGAATGTTTTCACCACTGTATATAGTTCTGCATAATTGAGAAGAAATGAAAAAACTGGAATCAATATACATACTTGAATATTGACAACATTCCCAATTGAAAATTGTTTTATTGATTTTCGCATACATACATAAAACTCCAATGATTTAAAATTATTATTTGAATTCCTGAAAAAGAAGAATTTTTTTTAACACGCTCTTATAAGTTTCACTTGTGTCACTTTTCTTTGAACTCGACTTTTACCCACTTTAAAAAATCAGATTAATTTGAAATTTTGCACACTTGTTAAGGACAGATGACAATACAATAATTTCATAATTTTGTTCCATTTTCCTGATCAGGACATCAGGAATAACGATATCCTGATTTGGCGAGTAATTCCATATACCACTTTCAGATTTGGCAAATTATTGCATATACCATTTTAAGATTTGGTGACTAATTCCATGTACCATTTCAAGATTTGGCGACTAATTCCAGATTTAGTGCCTAAAAGATGAAGGTGCAACCCCTAAAACGAATACACACTTGTAGTTTAGAAATAAAACAAGCAAAAAAGTGTTCTTTATATGAGCAAGGGTAGGTTGGGCGCGTCAGCTATTTCTTACCATAATATAAACAATTGACTAGTTTTTCTGAAAATGGAAATAAAAAAAAAGACTCATGCTTGGCAAAAAATAATTTATGTTCTAACTGTTAAATGTTTCTTTTTATTTTTATAAAGCAATACCTTTAGAAGCATTCATACGAATTAACATTATTGCAATAAGTTTAAAAGGAGATCATTCTGGCTTCAAATATCAAACTAAAGGATAATTTTAACAATGAATAAATGACAGTTTAAAAAACTAAAAGAACACGCTTTTATTGTAGATCGAACTAAAAAATGAAAAATAAATTATTACTTTAAAAAAAACTAAGAAACACGCTTTTATATTGAATCAAACGAAAAAGTAAAAAAAAAAATTCTTAATATAGAATAAAAGGATTAACGAGAAAATTAATGTCATTGTGGTAAAAGCGTGGGGTGCTTTCTACTATATTTTTACACTAACTCGGCATTTCAAAATAGAACGTAAGAAAATATAACACTTAACATAGAGCATCCCACGCTTTTACCCCAATTGTGACGGACCTATACGGTTTCCACTAACCTCCTCAATATTTCTTTAAAGTTTTATTTATTTCAACCAATCTCCACCGGGAGCCAAAGCGTGATTTATGCAAATGAGATATATTATAAGTTCAGGTTTAGCGAGTTAACAAAAAAAGTAAAGTGAAGAGTTAGGAGAGTGAAGTCAAATGAATTAAAACATCGTACATCGACACGCAGTTGTTGACAGTATTAGTTAGCAGTTACGTGACGAGCTACGCCGGAGAGCAGTAGATTGAAATTGGAAAAGATTCCGTATGAACGAGTGTGGATCCTTATCTATTAGCTTATCCTGCCAGTAAGAAATTCATCACCACGACGGAACATCCGATGTTACAAGGATAAGGTTAGTGATTTAGAAATTTGTGAATACTTGTACGTGTTTTAGGTGTAATTGTACGTGTTTCATCTTTCGTGGATTCAGTCGCGATTCCGTAGTTCCGCTAGTAGTAAATCCTTCTTATACTCCACTGTGTTTTATTTCTCTTAAATTTGAATCGTGAGGTTGTGACCTTCCTGTGATTAATAAGCATCAATAAATATAGTGATTTGCAACTATGTATCTTGATTTCTCTTATCCACCTACACGTCCAGAAACATTAAACGGTAGACGGGGAGATGATAATCTAAGGGAAGGGTATAATTCACGACACTGGCGCCCAACTGAAATACCGGATTTTAGAGCGAGTGCTGGTTTTAGGGTTCTGCCAGAATTATTCTTTTCAGGTCGAGAGAATGTAGCGAACTTTTTTTGATGATAATATAGATTATTATGAGATACCGGCGAATCTGGCGTGTGCGTATTTAAAGAGTCATTTAATTGGGAGAGCATTAGACTGGTTTGAGGTCATAGGATTTGCGTGTGTAAACGGAGAAGCGATTGCCTTCGCGTCGCTGAAAATAAGTTATCAGATAGTTTTCCAGTGGTAAGGAATAAGTCGGCGTTAAAGGCTAAGTTTTTTTCATCCAAGCAGCAGAAGGGACACAGACCCCATCAGATTTTATATATAAGTTATTAAAAATCCATAAGACTTTAGGTTTGAATTATGATGATGCAAAATTGGTCGATCACATAGTAATGCGAATCGAACATCAGATTATGGACTATTTAGAGGTTCGAAACCCCACGACGAAGGTACAGTTGTTATTGTCGATTCGTATGAGGAACGTCATAGCTGCAGAGAAACCCAGGGTTCGAGTAATAATTTTGCTAGACGAGGTGGGGATGTGAGTAGGAATCCTGCGGAAAGACGGAATAATGGAAATTGGAGACACAGGGGTCGGAAATATACAAAATGATCAGAGAGGAATAAGCAGAGGTGCGAATAATTTTTCTCGTCGAGATTACCGAAATCAGGGATTCGAAAGAGGAAACCGCAACATCCAACCAAATCATAGAACAGATCGTTATCAGAACAAAAGAATGGTGGTTAGTAAGGGTCCTATTGATTATTCAGCAAAGCGGAATTGGAGGCGTGGTGATTGCACCAGCGGAAGGCAAGTAAATGCCAATTTAAACTTTCTAAGCGATCGTGTTGCAGGAGGTAAGCGGTTACTAGTTGAGTCAAATCCTTCTAATCGGATTAAACTTAATTCATTATGGTTTACACCAGTTGATCTTCCATATGTGCCGATTCTTTTACATGACCAGCTTGTAAAAGCTCTCTGGGATACAGGTGAGGAGAAGTCCTTTATTTCAGAGGAGACGTACCGATCATATTTTTCTTTTCGTCCTATTAAGAAATCTTTAGCGGAAGTAGTTACGGCACAAGGGTCGCAGTGCACAAATTTGGGCACCGTTGAATTACGGAATAAGATAAGGGAATTTTCGAAGTTGTGGAATTTTCATGTGATTGCTGAGATGCAAGATCCATGCATCTTGGGCATTGAATTTGTGTCGCATGCAAAGATAGGTTTTGATTCTTTTACGAAATCGTTAATCATTCCGGACTCGCAGATTGAGAAAGTGGCAGATTTTAAAGTTGAAACGGAGCATCGCCCAGGTACGCAAAATGTGGTGGCTGATATATTGTCCAGAAATCCATTAGATAGTAATGATAAAGCAAAGGTGTCTTGTGCGGTGATTAGGTCGTTGGTATTGTCGTCTAGGGAATAGTTCAGGGAAGAACAGAGGAATGATCCGGAGTTGGGTCATATTATGCAATATTTAGAAAATCCTGACGATAGTTCAATTAATGAGTCAATCTCTAGAAATTGGTCCCGCGATTTTAAATTGATAGATGGGTTGTTATGCTATGCGAAATATACAACCACGCTCGGTGAATTAAGGGTATTTATACTCAAAACATTACGTAAATATTTTATGTGAGAGTTCCATGACTCGCCGATGACGGGCCATCTGGGAAAAAGAAAGATCTATTTAAAATTAAAAGACACGTGTTATTTCCCATTTATGCGGAAATTCATTTATAAATATGTATCCACCTGCGACCGATACCAGAAAATCAATTATAAGAACGGATTACCAGCTGGTCAATTAATACCGATAGTAACGAATTTTCCGAATGAAATAGTATCTTTAGATTTATTAGGCCCATACCCTGCCACTAGACCGGAACGTCATACATTTATTTTAGTAATAACGGATAATTTTTTTAAATGGGTTGAAATAGTTCCCTTAAGGAAAGCTTCGGCTAAGGCAATTGCCAATGCATTTTTTAAAAATTATATTTCACGTTATGGAGCTGCAGTAAAGTTAATCAGTGATAATGGCCCCCAAATGATATCCGAAGTTTTTAAACAAGTGTGCGCAGGTTGAACATAAAACATGTTAAAACTGTAGTATATTGTCCACAAGCTAATCAAACGGAGAGAGCTAATCGTACTCTTCTACAAAGGATTTCGAGTTTTGTCGCGGATAATCATACTAACTGGGACCAATTTCTCTGGGAGTTTAGTTATGCTTTGAGGACGGCAGTACATGAAAAATCGGCGGAATTATATTTAGGTAGAAAATTAATCACCCCATTTCAGAAATTAGTAATGGTAACTGATGGATCAGACTTAGTTTGCGAAAATATGGAAAAGTTGTTTGAGGAGGCTAGGAGAAATACTAAGAAGCAACATGAGAAGTGGGTAAAATATTAAAGTGAGAGGAGACGTGACGTTAATGTGAAGGTTGATGATCTAGTGTTGGTTCAAACTCACCCGTTGAGTTCGGCGAGTAAGAAAATTGTGGGTAAATTTATGCCAAAGTTTGAGGGCCCCTATAAGGTTTTGAGTGTGAAAAATAATAATTTAGTAATATTAAAGTTTGGTGAAAGAATAACGGTTAATGTGGATCAGGTGAGAATTTACCATCAAAGAGAATCAGAAAACAGTGTTGCCGAATCGGAAATTGCGGGAAGTAGTGATCATAATGCAGTAGCATATCAGACAGGTCGGATCATAGGCAGCCAAGAATAGTGCAGTCATAAAGTGATGGGAATTGTTGTAGAGGATCAGAATCAGGAAATTTGGAAGGTAGGGGAGATGTAGCCAGGGATAGACGCGATGGAGAGGAGGTGAGAAGGAGAAAGCGTGTGCGGACGGGATCAACTGTTTCTTTGGAGGTTGGCGCGTATAATTTCAGGAAAAGGAAACCACGTTGGACGGAGAGGGGTAAAAGAAGAAGGCCCGAATCCTGGGTCGAGATGCAACAAAGGAAGAAGAAATTAGAGGTACCAGCATCTAGAGACAAAACAAAGATGTCCTCGTCCATGCCATCTCGTCCATCTAGAAAGCGGTGCAGAAAGGTAGAATATGAGAGGCAGTCGGAGGGAACAACAATTCCAGGACCTTCCCGCAAAGAGGAAAGTAGAAAGTACAGATGCAAAGGGTCCCGTCCAGTCCAGAAGGAACGGAACTGCCCTTACAACCTCCGGAACCGACGTCGAGTGGACAGCAGGCAGAATCGGAATCTCGCAGGAGGAGAGAACGCCCTAGCAGGAGAATATCAAATACAGCAGACTCAATGGAGGAGAAGGAGACCCAAAAGTTTGGAATGGAGATCGGGCATCCCTAGGACAAGGTCATCCAGTACAGAGAAAGTGGTTGGAGGCAAAGCCTATGCAGATTGGTTCTAAAGATTAGTCAGGTTGTATAATTCTAATTTGCTTATTTTCCCTCTGACAGACAGTTCAGAGTATTTTCCATGAGGGCTAGACTAAATTTTTTGCTTTGTAAAGTTTAAAAAGTGTACAAAAGTTGTCACTGCGTTGTGTACGTTTTCATATTGATTGATAAAGGAACTTTTGTATTTTATATTTTTTTCCAAATTGTGGAAAATCATTTGTTGGATTGCATTTGTTTTGCTATACATTAAAGACGTGGCTTTATATGTGAGATTACTTGTATTGTTTGTTGTAATATATTGTATGTGAAAATGTATATATATTTGTGTGTAATTATTAAGATGTATAAGTAGTATCTGGTTTCGTGACGCGGCGTAATTAGGATTACTAACAACAAAATTACTAGCGCAGCGCGATTGATTGGGAATTTTTGAAAATGAAACCAGATGAAGGTTATTTTGATATGAAACTATACATATAATTGATATAATGTATGCCCTATTTGTGTCAATATGGAAAATGTATAAGGTTCTGTGCATTTAATGTCATATTTTAGAAAGAAATTGATATAGTTTCCTTTCAGGGCAGCAGTCCCTGAATCTTTTGATGAGATGTACCGAAGAAATTATCGTGTGAAGATGTAAAATTTTTATATTTATTAATACTTAAGTAAAGTGCATGATCAGGGCTTTTTCTTTATAGCAAGGTTTTCCCCTGATCTTCGCCCAAATGGTATGCACTGTAGGGACTATATGTGAAAGATAAATAAAATGGAGTGGAGTGCCCTTTTGAGTAGTCATTTCTGTCTATTAGTGTAATTAAAAATTGTGGAGTTAGTTAAAAATTTTTGCAGGTTCAGAGTTTTTCAGGCGTTAGGAGGGTTAAGTGAGTTCTTTCAGGTCATTTAGACCTTCAATAAATCACGCTTTTTTTTCTCGGAGGGGATTGTGTCGGATCTATACGGTTTCCACTAACCTCCTCAATATTTCTTTAAAGTTTTATTTATTTCAACCAATCTCCACCGGGAGCCAAAGCGTGATTTATGCAAATGAGATATATTATAAGTTCGGGTTTAGTGAGTTAAAAAAAAAGTAAAGTGAAGAGTTAGGAGAGTGAAGTCAAATGAATTAAAACATCGTACATCAACACGTAGTTGTTGACAGTATTAGTTAGCAGTTACGTGACGAGCTACGCCGGAGAGCAGTAGATTGAAATTGCAAAAGATTCTGTATGAACGAGTGTGGATCCTTATCTATTAGCCTATCCTGCCAGTAAGAAATTCATCACCACGATGGAACCGCCGATGTTACAAGGATAAGGTTAGTGATTTAGAAATTTGTGAATACGTGTACGTGTTTTAGCTGTAATTATACGTGTTTGATCTTTCGTGGATTCAGTCGCGATTCCGTAGTTCCGCTAGTAGTAACTCCTTCTCATACTCCACTGTGTTTTATTTCTTTTAAATTTGAATCGTAATTGTGGCCTTCCTGTGATTAATAAGCATCAATAAATATAGTGATTTGCAACTATCTCTCTTGATTTCTCTAATCCGCCTACACGTCCAGAAATATTTAACGGTAGACGGGGAGATGATAATCTGAGGAGAGGTTATAACTCACAACACAATGACATTGATATTCTCGTTAATCATTTTATTTTATATTAAGAATTTTTTTTTTAACTTTTTAGTTTAATTCACTACAAAAGCGTTTTTTTCATATAATTTTTTTTAAATTATAATTTATTTACTCCCAGTTATCGTAACTGCAAGTATCTAAACTAATAAAGGAAAGATTTTGTATGTTTGTGTCAGCGTTGTAGCCCAAAAATAAGAAAACCAGAAGCGTGAAATTTAGCAAGCTGAAACTTAGAACTATGATGGTTTGATACTTGAAGAAAATTCTTAGAAACTAACTTGAGGTTTTTTTTTAATTATTTATTTAATTAATTGTGAAGCCATTCTTTGTAGCTATACTTTGTCATCACATCTATCTCTGAATGTGACAATTATTCTTCACATAAAGGTTTAAGGAGTGTTATTTTTAAACATTTTCAGTATCATTTTATTTATTTAACGTTACATTAACTCATTTATTACATCTTTGAGACCAAACTAAAAATTTTTTGGAATAAATCAAATTTCAAAAATTAATTTTCAACAACGGAATTTGAGTTTTTTGAGCAAAAAAACTTGAGTTTACAACTTTGTTTTGCAAAGAAAACTAAGTCTATTTTATCTTTTTCAGTAATTCTAACTTTGGCAGTTATTCTTAAATTTGGCTTGCATTCAGTTGTTCTAATTAAATTTAACTTAAATTTCATAATATTATGACTTCTTCAGTTTGTACTGTATGTAGTGTTATGTGATCATAGTTTTATTAAATCTAAGCCTATTATACCTACTTCAGTTGTTTTTTTATATTTAAATTAATGTGCAATCTTTTTTTCATTTTATCTTTAAGCTAAATTAGTTAATTTAATTAAATGTAGTTAAATTCTTAGAAACATCTTAAGGGTAATTTTTAAATTGATTCCCGATTGATTCTGTAATTTTTTCCACTTTTAAGATTTCAAAATACATTTTTAAAATATACATTCTCGTTAATGTACTTCTTTCGCCAAAAGATCAAAATATCACCGTCGTATTGGATAAAATTGAAAATAACGCAATTTGGAGAATTCTTTTCTCTCGTTCAGTAAAAGTAAACTAAAGTACTCGGAAATGTGTGTATATGGTAGGGTTTCTTCTGAGCTACTTCATCTATTTTAAAAAGCTTTTGCAATTGATTTAGTGTGGCGTATTCAGTATATTTTTCTGTCTAACACACGAGCGTACCAGATTGAAATGCAGCAGAATTCTTACACTTTCTGAGAGATCTAATTTTTAAAATAAGTAGTTATTTTGTTGGGAGCATACAAACTAATTAGTCGATTTTTGGTGATTTTTAAAAAATAGCATCAAACATAATTATCGATTATTTTTTAGTTGTAATATCCATAAGCCCATCAATCCAGACAACATGGAATTCGAGGAATGAACATTCCCTTTTCTTTTGAAAAAGAACGGAGTTTTGAGTTATAATTTGATGAATTTTACGCAATTATTTTGCTATACGATCTCAATAAATTTTTACTTTTTATTTTCCTAACGTAGGGTAAAAGACAAACCACTTCGCAATTCTTTGGCGTTTATTTCATCACATGACATCATATTCTTTGTTAGGAAATATTTGTTCTTTAAAGCATAACAGAAATTCTTTTCCGAAAATGTATCATCCCAAGAAATATTCTTTTTTAACAAATTCCCTGAAAGTTGCTTAGAAGATAATCAAGAAGTAGACTATAACTTAAGAGAATTATTCTAAATTTTTAAAAACGTTTTCTTTCCTGGTTTGTGGCAAGCTATCTTCATAAAATGTGTTATTAAACTATTTGGGGAGATTGATGAGTTTTATTTTTTTTTTAAATTTTTTTCGTATTATGAACGAGTACTATAGATAGTGGGTGATAACAGGGGACGAGATGGTCAGACTGCTGAATATGTCCGCTGCCCAGACAGTCCTGCACAGCAACTACCTGACTTCATATCTCTTCGAAGTAATTGGATGCATAACCAAAAATACTATGCATAAGTCCAACAAAAGGCAATTGAATTATCTCTAAGTATTGAGCACAGTTCTATTTGGCATTCCATGCAGCCATATACGTTGATTCATCGTAAGCTTCATATTGGGGTCTTTCAGGAATATTTTGGGATTGATATGCAAAGAATCTTCTACCAAATCAGTTAATATCTTTATTTAGATGAAACGCTGAATTTATTTTTATGTGAGAAGACCTCAAAAGCTCAGTTTGTTTTCATTCCAATTTCGATGTTATTGCAACCAGATGCTACGCTGCTGAGCATCTGAATAGCTGCAATCATTCCTCAATCCCTGATTACCTTCTTCAACCCTTTCCTTTGTCACTAAAACAGCTGTACTGGAATGGTTCTTATTCAATGTAAAAACTATTAACCTTTTGCCTTATAAAGATAACTTCCCAACTTATACCTAATTCAAACGGTTGAAACACCAGATCGGTTACAATTCAGAGAGAATGTGGATTTTTGAATTCCTTTAAAATATATTATTTGCCGCCCTTCTTCCAGCTTTTCAATTGTCCTTCAACTAGGAAAATCCCTTGAACGATGTTTTCTAGTAATATGCATAATTCAATGATCCTGAATTTCTCAAATCAAATAAAAATCGGGTCATAGTGTAATCACTTTTATTTCATGCACTGTCGGGTGTGGAAAAAGTATCAAAATGTTGCGAATGCTTTAACTTCTTTTCAGTCAAATCTCTTTTATACTTAAGGTGGATTACCGCATAATCTCTACGTCTATGGATTAGTTATCTTCTACGATTAGATAAGCAACAAAGACCAGTTCACCACTATATCCGTCCACCAGTGTAAATATTTGTTTGCCAAAAATTTCAAAAGGAATGTGCTGTTTCTTGTCAATTGGGGGATCAGAGCGAATAATATAACATTAAATACAACCAGTACAACCACCACCTCTTCACATGTTTGCACAAAAGTACCCCCTTTCTTTCAATAAAGCCGTAAAAGACCCTGTAAAGTTCAAATCATGAATTAATGTCATGTTGAAAAAAAATCATACTCTGAAAGAAATCGCACGCAAAATAGAATTTAGAGTCAGCAGTGTTAGACATTTGAAAAAAAAAATTCACGCAAAAAAAAAAATTATTTTAGGATCCGAATTTTTATGGTGTCCTTAAGGGGTAGTAAGGTAAGGTGTAAGTAGGGTAAACACCTTCGGGAAATCGATTTTGAGTTTTTGATATTTCTAAAATCCCCAAATCAGGACCTTTCCAATGATATAACATACTTGCCATTTTACTAATTAAAAGTATGTTAAAATTATTTTTAAAAAATAATCAGCTGATGAGCCACGCCCCCTTTGACAGATACAAATGTAAACATTGACCTTTTAAATCTGGGAAGCTTTTCCAAAGCCACTCTCTGTTTTATTTATTCATACGCAGTTAACTGTAGATTCACTGCAAGCGTAACTGTTAGCGTTGTTTACCTATTTTATAGAAAATACACGTTTTTATTCTCAGCTCTAAATATTTCGATATTTAAAATTTCTGAATATCAAAAATTTCAAAATTTTAATATGCCAAGATCTACAAAAGTGTTCAAAAAACGTAAAGGTACGTTTTATAAAGGTAAGACTACTTTAAACCATACTAACGACAATCCTCCAGCTAGACATGCACATGACTCAAAGGAGACATGTGCAAAAGAAAAGAAAATTCCCAATTTAAATGAAAGTTTTTCTTCCTATGACAAAAGTGTAGGTATTATTAATGCCATTATGAATTTGAATATTCTGGCATTTGTTTTCAAGAATGAAGTTCACTGTAAAATGTGTAACAGTGGCTTAGACATGCAAGTTTTAAAAGGTAAGTCTGGACTGGCTATTACATTTGTCCTGAAATGTTGTGCTTGTCCATATCGTGTAGAATTCTCTTCTTCAAATTTTCATGAAGGAACGCAAATTGCTACAATAAATACCAGGTTTGTATATGCTATGCGTTCCATTGGAAAAGGTGCAGAAGCTGGGAGAATGTTTTGCGGCATAATGAATCTTCCTCAACCACCTACAAGGTTTTCTCCTTACGGTAAGCGACTCTTAAATGCTGCAAAACTTGTTTACGAGGATTCCATTCAAAATGCTGCGAAGGAAGCTATTTGTGAAAATGAAGCTAATAATAATATTGCAGTCGCTGTAGATGGAACATGGCAGAAACGCGGTTACTCATCATTGAATGGTGTAGTTACTGTGACCAGCATGGATACAGGTAAGGTGATAGATGTTGATATTCTTTCAAAATATTGCATATGTAAAAACTTACCTTCTCATCAAAAGGATTGTAAAAGGAATTACGCTGGATCTAGTGGAGCCATGGAAATTCAAGGTGCGTCTAAAATTTTTCAACGGTCATTATCTTTGCATAATGCCCGATATATTACTTACTTAGGGGATGGAGATTGTAAAGCATTTGATGCTGTTAGAAAGAAAAACATCTATGGAGATCAATACCCAATTGAAAAATTGGAGTGCATTGGACATGTCATGAAGCGCATGGGAACAAGATTACGCCGATTAAAAACTCAATTGAAAGGGCAAATCTTGTCAGACGGTAAGTGTTTAAGTGGAAAAAATCGTTTGACTCAGCTTGAAATAGATAAATTACAGTTTTACTATGGATCAGCTATTCGGAGAAATTACACCAGTGTTCAGAACATGCGGCAAGGTATCTGGGCCATTTTTCTGCATAAGCTGTCAACAGATGAATGTCCTCAACATGGTTTTTGTCCTGATGGTGAAGATTCATGGTGTGGATATAAAAAGGCTGAAGCATCAGGTAAGTCTTACAAGCATAAAAATAGTCTTCCGGTCGCTGTTGTAGAAGCAATGCGTCCTATATTTAGAGATCTTTCCCATCCTGATTGTTAAGAAAATGTTTGCATGGAAACACACAAAACCCGAATGAAAGTTTTCATAATGTCATATGGTCACGTGTTCCTAAAACAACATTTGTACAGATTGAAACACTTTCACTTGGTGTTTATGATGCTGTTTGTTCTTTTAATGATGGTAATGTATCCAAATTAAAAATGCTGCAGAAAATGGGAGTCGAGCCTGGAGAATATTCGGTAAGTGCCATGAAAATTCTTGATAGAGAAAGGTTAATGAAAGCAGTGTATGCTTTTTCTGGAAGAGCGAAGAAAATTAGAAAAGATAAAAGAAGAAAAAGAAAAAAAGAAGAAGATAATATTAAGAAAAATAAGGTAAAAACCGGCTACAGTGCAGGATCTTTTTGATGAGGTAAAATTTTATATAAAAGCTACTGTTTTCTAAAAATTTTCTTTTCTAAACTGTGTTTTCTATAAATGCACTGTATGCATGAACTGGAAATTTTTATTTTATATTTCATATATATTCTTGTGCATACTGAAGTGAAATTTTTGAAATATTCCTTAGACATTTAGCTAAAAAGCATATGTCGTAACACAGAAAAGGAAAATTTTTATAAAGTTCCTTATTGTACTCTGCAAAAATTATTTTTTTAATCAGGATTATATATATATATCAATTTTTTTTAAAAAAGATTTCATTTCTGTATAAAAATAAATGTTTATTTTATGCACACACAAATATATCTCAAAATGCGTTGCATGAAGCTTGTTATATACAAAAAAAAATCATAAATTTCATGTTTAAAAACACAAAAATAGTTTTCTTGTTGTTTTGGATACTATCTATGTAATATTTTTATAATCTTTTTAATTCTTATATTTAAAGAAATTGTGTTTACATGCGAATATACAAAACACTAAAGAAATTTTTCGAAGTGCCATATAATCATGTATTACTTACTGTCTTATATAGATTATATTTTTTAATTTGTGTCTTCTTCTCAATAAATTAATTGTATGCATGAACTGGAAATATTTATTTTATATTGCATATATATTATATATACTGAAGTGAAATTTTTGAGATATTCCTCAGACATTTAGCTGAAAAGCAGATGTCGTAACATAGAAAAGGAAAATTTTTATAAAATTCATTATTCTACTCTACAAAATTACATTTTTAAACATGCTGATCAATTTTTTAAAAAAAAATTTCACTTCTGTATAAAGATAAATGTTTATTTAATGTACACACAAATTTTTAAGCTTTGCTTTCAATAGTTTCTTAGTAAAAGGTACATAAATATATCCCAAAATGCAATGCCCTTTTTCGTTGCACAAAACTTGTTACATACAAAAAATAAACAAATTTCTTGTTTAAAAACATAAAATCAATTTTCTTGTTGTTGTTTTGGATACCATTTATGTAATATTTTAAGAATTTTTTTAATCCTGATACTTTTAAGAAATTGTGTTTACATTTATAAAACACTAATGAAATTTTTCGAAATGTCGTATAATTATGTATTACCAAAGCCATATTTTTATGTATTGACACATTTTTACATAGTATTTATTATGCTTATAGTCAGCTTGGATGACAGTAATGTATCAGAACAGAAAATTCTTCAAAAATTGATGCATAATTTGAGAAAAATGATGCAAATGCTATAAAATATCTCGATAGATTAAAAGTGAAAAATGCTATACATGTATTTTCTGAGAAATCTAAGTAAAAGAAATAAGTAAAAAGTCTTAAAAGTTATTGAGAATAAGCTAATATTTAAAAAAATAGTGCAAATACAGATTGTAATTCATAATTTTTTTGATGAAGTGACATTTTATAATAAAAATGCAATTATCTTAAAACGGTGTTCTTAAAGGTGCGTGTACCATTTTTTCAGAACCTATTCAACGGAACCACTTGCAATCTTCACTGTGAATATTACTGATATGTTAATATATATACTGAAGTGAACTTTTATTAATATACCGATAATATTTTTGTAAAAGTCAGTTATCGTGAAAAAAAATGACATTTTTCAAAAAATTCATAGTGATACATTACGATGAAAGTTTTTGAAAAAACTAAACAATATATTTGAAAAAGCTCACTTCAGTTTAAATAAAAAAGTCTAATTAATATACAGAAAAAAATTTAAGTCTGTACATTTAATATTTTATGAGAAAAAGGCACATAAAAATGCTCAATTTAACATTAGCGGGATAGGGGGTACCGACTTACCTTAAGTTTTTCCAACAACGCGCCATGATCTCAAGTAAATAAACTGATTTGAACCCGACCTTTTTGCGAGTTTCGATATTTGTAGTTGGCAACGGCTGCAATGTAGATTTAACTAACTTGGCTCGTGTAAGTATTTAAGGAGACCGGAGTTTGTTGAGAGATGATCTTCGGTTTCAGACGAAATGTTAGAAATGATTGGGCTCTTCGACTGAAGGCATATTAGATGTGTGCAACTGGTTTGTTGCTTCGCTTTTTTTTTAAAGATGTTTCGATCTATTAGAAGTTAAAGAGTTGAAGGAGGGGTTCGAATCAGTTAACCAAAGTCTGGTTATGTTATTTTTCTGAGGATTATATTTTTTTTAACTTATTGTTTTAATTGCTCCAGTGGCGAGTGGATTGACTTTAATTATTTAAAGAATAAAATTTATGATTAGAGAAACTGCTTTTATATTATGCCTCCTCGACATAAAATTTCACTGCCAAACTTTCCCTGAGTTATATGAAGAATTATATCAGAGTGGTTATGGGTCCAGGCTACGCTCTATGTCGAGGCAGGTTAAGCAGTTGAACCAGAACATGAACTTTGTCCAATTAAATATTGTTCCAGTATAGAATTATCTGTTAAGAACTTCAAATACTGGTATACTAAATAGAGTATCGAATATGGAAGTGAACAATCAGATTCCTGTGTTAACCCAAAATAACTGAAACACATGGAAGCATGATATGCAAATAATCTTAATGCATTATGGTTGCTGGCAATTTATTATACAGACCAAGTTAGAGGAACCTGATGAAGGGGCAACCTACAAGGAAAAGTATGACCTGCAACTACGGAAGGATCGAGATGCTATACGCTGATTTACACTAACATCAGTTCAGATCTGAAGAATCTGATAACAGAAACAACTGATGGAAAATATTAAAGGATCACTTTGAACCAGTGACAAGAGCCAGGGTTATCCAGCTTTTGGATGAATTCTTCGGAACAAGATGCCAACCAGGGGAAGATGTCGGAATCTTCATATCTCGTGTAAAAACAGCGGCAACCAGGCTACAAGAGGCGGGTCATAAATTGGACGACCTTTACATAGGGTTTCAATTAATAAGGTGGCTGTTCCGTAGTCAAGTGTCTTGGCGACGGAAAGCCCCCTCTTGTACGCCTATTTGGCTGCTGTAAACGCTTACTATTGTAACCCCACTCAAGGTCAAGTGGGGAGAAGACCAACGCTTACGCAAGAGAATGGACGCAAACTAGGCGCTCCTAAACGCTATTCATTAAATATATTTAAAATTTAATACAGTCCGCTTTGCTCATTTGAGTTCTTTCGTATGACTCCTAACATTTGGTCCTAGCGACCCGGAATAATCAGCGATTATTGTTTATTTTCTGAAAAAAGAAAACGCGAACTATGGAATCTGTAAGGTTATTGAACCGCAAGCGCGGGAACTTGAGAGGGCAGCTTACGAAGCTCGCGAAGGCACTTGCCGAAGAAACCCCTACCGACCCCGCTGAACTGCAAGCGAAACTCGACTCCATCGTTAAATTACAAGAAAAATTTGAACTGTTGAAGGATGAATATTATAGAACTATTCCGGAAGAAGATTTTGAAGAGATTGAAAGCTCCCTCGCAGAAATGGACGATGAGATGCAAAAGATAGAGGTAAGTCTAAAAACC
This sequence comes from Trichonephila clavata, assembly GCA_019973975.1. Classification (NCBI taxonomy): domain Eukaryota; kingdom Metazoa; phylum Arthropoda; class Arachnida; order Araneae; family Nephilidae; genus Trichonephila; species Trichonephila clavata. The sequence continues at coordinate 102,646 of BMAO01021573.1, read as the reverse complement.
TCTATCAATAAATTAAATCCATGCAATTTCAGTGTATCTTCGGACTGTTCGAATGATAATATTCGGCCAAAAACGCTTCTATAAAATTGCCTGAAATACCTCTACCGATATTTAATGGCAAGTTTGAAGAGTTGAATATATTTTTAAAGGCCAGTTCGAAACTTTGATTCATAAAAATCCAGAACTGTCTGAAAGTGATAAACTATTTTGTTTACGCGGCTCATTAAGAGGTGATGCCAAAACTATTGAAACTTCCGACGATAATTATATTTCATTATTTAAGGCTTTAGAGCAAAGGTATGAAAATCGCAGAATTATTTTTGATTCTCATATTAAAAATATACTTAATTGTCAAGCTATAAGGCATGGATCTGCTAAAGACCTTCGTTATTTATTAGATTGTATAAATAAAAACCTTAGATCATTAAAGTCTTTAGAATTTAAAAGAGACAAATTTTCAAATGCTTTACTGTAAGTATTATTTTAGATAAACTCGACGGAGAAACGCGAAAACAATTTGAACTAATTGTAAAAGATAATGAGACTCCTGATTTTTATCAATTTCTTATCTTTTTAGAACGAAGATGTCAAATTTTAAATAGTATTAATTCTAACTTAACAAAGCCTCATATCGAGAGATCAAAATCTTTATTTGTAAATGGAAAAATAAGCCATCTAAAATATGTTTAGCTTGCAAAAATAATACTCATGCTTTGTATCACTGTAATAAGTTTAAAGAAATGAAATTTTCAGAGAGAATGGATTTTGTCAAAAGGAATAGATTATGTTTTAACTGTCTAGTTCAATATCATAATTTACCAAATTGCAATTCAAAGAGTTCCTGTTTAGTATGTAAAAAATCAAATCATCATACTCTCCTTCATAAATATCCCGACCCTCTGTGTTTTGAAAGCTTAGAAGATACAGCAAAGACGCAAGTCCAATTCGCAGATAATTGCCAACCATCACAGGACTCACCTGTGCAACAACATATGAATTCTAATGTTTCATTTTTTATAAGTGGAAATGCTAAAAGTGTTCTTATAAATACGGCTATAGTGTATGTCACGGACTCGCGAGGACAAAAAAGGCCTTTAAGAGCAATTTTAGACAACGCCAGTGAAAACTATTTTATTACGACAGACGCTTCAAGGGCCTTAGGATTAAAGATACAAAAAATACACATACCAATCTGTGTATTAAATAACTCAGTCGTAAATGTTTCCAAGGGCGTCACAGCTCAGTTAGTTAATGAAAATGATAACTTTAAATGGGGTATAGACCTTTTAATTATTCCAAAAATTACAGATGTTTCACCCACCAAGAAGATTGATGTTTCAAATCTAAAAACCCCCAAAACGTGAAACTTGCAGATCCGAACTTTTTTGTTCCACATAAGGTAGACATACTTCTCGGAGCAGAGCATTTCTTTGAATTCCTAAAATCAGATCGAATAAAAATAAAGGACAGCTTATATCTTCAATCCAGTTGTTTTGGATATCTTGTCTCGGGTTCTATTCCCGATGACAATTCTAAATTCTCCTTCAGTCAATGTTTTTTATCTAAAAATTTAGAGGATCTCAATAAAACTCTAACTTCCTTTTGGGAAATAGAAAGCATTGAACATTCTAAGGACTTAATTAGTAATGAACATAAGTACTGCAACGAATACTTTGAGCGCACGCATTACCGAAGGTCGGATGGCAGATATGCCGTCCATATGCCATTAAAACGGAGGTATCAATAAAAAATTTAGGTTATTCCAAAGAAATCGCTTCTAAGAGATTAGATCACTTGTGGCAACGTTTGGATCGGAATCCTGCTATGAAGGCTCTTTATACAGAATTTTTAAGGGAATATGAGTGTTTACACCACATGAAGGAAATAAAAAACGACGAGTCAGGTTTTCCATTTTGGTTAGATTTCGCAAACACATCTTCGCATTTACTTGTGACATAAAACAAATGTTTCGCATGATTGAGGTAGATCCGTCACAAACCAAGCTACAAAAAATTTTATGGAAGGATTGTAAATCCTCTCAAACAAAGGTGTTTCAGTTAAAAACTGTCACGTATGGCACTGCCAGCGCTCCATATCTAGCCACGAAGGTTTTACAGCAACTTGCCCTGGATGAACAAATGCACTTTCCGTTAGCCTCGAGTGTTGTCTTACAAGACTTTTACATGGACGACTGTTTATCTGGGTCGTCAGACGCAAGAGAATTTGAAACGCTAAAATCACAATTATCGCAACTCCTTCAGAGAGGTGGAATGAATTTGCACAAATGGTGCACAAACGTGCCTCAGTTTAATGAGCAGGATATATTCCTCTTTGACAGAAACTCTGAGCAAATAAGTACAGTTAAGACATTAGGTCTACTGTGGAACAGTTTCAGTGACACTTTTACATACAAGGTTAGTGTCAGAAAAACTCCTCGTTTTACAAAGAGGGATGTATTATCGCAAATCGCTCGCAGCTATGATCCACTCGGACTTTTGGGACCTGTCATTTCTAAGGCAAAAATATTCATGCAACAACTGTGGTTGCTCAAGCTAACACGGAATAAAATTCTACCTTCAGAACTCTCCCAGCAATGGGACGCCTTCATCGATACACTACAATATTTAGAAGCCCCCAGTGTGCCAAGATGTGTTCTATTAACTAGTGTTAAATCTATTATTGTGCAAGGTTTTGCTGACGCCTCTTCAAGGGCCTATGGTGCTGTAGTTTACATTCAAGCTGTGTCCAAAACAGGGGAAACAATAAGTCAACTACTCTGCAGTAAATCACGTGTTGAAGATGATGACCATTCCAAGACTCGAATTGGCAGCATGTCTCCTTCTTGTGAAGCTTACTAACAAATTCCTTGCAGCTCTAAAGGAAACAGTTGATTCCATGAAGCTGTGGAGAGACTCATCTATCGCCTTGTCATGGATAAACACCTCTCCTCATTTGCTGAAAACATTCATTACCAACAGAGTTTTCCAAATCCAACAGTTGTCGAAGGACTTCCAGTGGCGACATATTTCTTCAGAGTGCAACCCTGCAGATGCCCTTTCCCGAGGTTTAGATGCAAAGACCCTTGCAGCTTGTGAACTCTGGTGGAGTGGACCTGGACCTTCAACCCTAGACATTTCAACGCAAGATTCTGTGGAGATCCCTATCATTTCATCAGACAAACTCTATTGTGCTGAACTAAAAACTGTATCAAAAGTAACTTTAACAACCTATAACTCAGACTTTTTGAAAATTTGCTGAATTTAAATAATGATTTTCAAAAATTAATTCGAATTTTAGCATTTATTTTTTGGTTTATGTTCAATTGTAGATCTGAGAAGGAAATAGGTTTTCTTTCAAGAGAGTAGTATGCTAGAGAAGAAGGTTGGTTATTTAAAACACTTCAGGTAAGACATTTTGTTACTGAAATTGCTGCTGTGTCTAAGGAGTCTTCAATACCTCACTCAAGCAAAATTAAATTCTATCCCAGGCACTGACGGAAACGTCAGAGTTGTAGATATAAAAACTCCGAGGGGAGTATTTAGACGCTCAATTTCTAAAATAGCTATATTACCTATTGTGGATAACCATGTTTCATCTGTCTCATAATTATCTATCATTTATTGTATTTGTATATCATATCTGTATTTGAGTTCTTTAAAACTTTTTGAATATTTTTTGTGTATGTTTTTTATTTATCCTGTGTATTGAAATCTTTGTAATATTTCAACGCCGGGCGGGATGTTCCGTAGTCAAGTGTCTTGGCGACGGAAAGCCCCCTCTTGTACGCCTATTTGGCTGCTGTAAACGCTTACTATTGTAACCCCACTCAAGGTCAAGTGGGGAGAAAGACCAACGCTTACGCAAGAGAAAGGACGCAAACTATGCGCTCCTAAAAGCTATTCATTAAATATATTTAAAATTTAATAGAGTCCGCTTTCCTCATTTGAGTTCTTTCGTATGACTCCGAACAGTGGCTTCCTCAGGAATTCCAGTCTACCGTGCAACAAATTTACAGATGGAAAGAAGAGGACTTAAGGACAGCCGTCAAAATTGAAGCGGAGCTGATATTGGAAGCCAATCGTCTTCAACTTCTGAAGCAAGATTTGGAGAAAACGGAGACAGTTTACTTCAGCAATTTCCTATCAAAGAAGAAGTTGAGCAAAGTTCCTAGAAATGTAAATACAGTTCCTTGTGGTATGACTGCAACTCCTGCAGATCCAAGTGGTAAAACATAATATCAGAAACAGGACGGTAAGGTATTTAACTGTAAAACTGCCAAACATTTAAAACGATCTAGTAAGATGATATGTCCTTGTTATTTATGTAATAAATATGGGCATCTTAAAGTAAATTGTAAAGAGAAAAACTCTCGAGAAAAGCCTCCTTCAAATGCAAATGAAACTTATAACACAGAGTTTAATATAAATTTAAGATTTTGTGAAGCTGAATGTAGTATTATAGAATTAAATAAGCACCTTGTTACAAGTTGTAACTTATTTGAGGAAAACTCTGATAAAGGAGTTTTGCTAATAGATACGGCTGCCACGAGTCATTTTTGTAATGACAAGAGTTTATTTTTAGATTTTAGACCAATATCTAACATGAAAATGTCGTTAGCAACGGAGGATAAAAGTTGTCCAATAGAGGGAATCGGTAAACTTAAATTTTTGGTAAAATATAAGGATAATTTCCATGAAATAACTTTTTCAGATGTTTTATTTAGTCCCAAAAGTTAAGGAGAAATTTTTTATCCGGTTCCAGATTAGAAAGTAAAGGTGCGCATTTTGTGGGTAGCAAGGGTAAAAATAACGTTTTTAATAAAGACTGGCTAAAGTGGTTCTCGGCGACACGCCACGAAAATTTGTATTTTTTTAAGCCTGACCATTATATTTTACCCAAGAGTACAGAAATAAATTCAGTTGGTGAGGCAACTGACAAAACAAAATGCGGATCAATTGAAATATCGCATCAACGCTTTTGCCATATTAATAGCGATTACTTGATAAAAACTAGTAAAAATGATAGTGTAAGAGGTCTCCCACGTTTAGCCAATAATAAGGTCGCCTTGTATTCCATGTAAATTAGCAAAGTCCAAGAGAGTTTCATTTAAAATGACGGGGGCTGTAAGATCAAAACTTCCACTGGAATTGTTGCATATGGATCTTTGTGGTCCAATGCAAACTGAAAGTCAAAACGGTAATAAATATTTATTGAGCATAATTGACGATTACTCGAGAAAAGTGACTTTATTTCCCATTAAGAAAAAGTCGGACGTGTTTCATACGTTTATAAGATTTCAGAAACGAGCAGAACGTTTTCTAAATAGAAAATTAATAGCAGTTAAAACTGATGGCGGACTAGAATTTTGTAATAAAGATATGGATACTTTTTTGGCAGAACTGGGTACAAAGCACGAGGTAACAAATCCTTATTCGCCGGAAATGAATGGGGTAGCGCAGAGATACAATCTAACCGCTATAGATGGCGTTAAAGCATTGCTTAAGTCGAGTGAAGTTCTACATAAGTTTTGGGGAGAAGCATTACTTTGCTTCACTTATGCGTGGAATAGAATTTCTCACAAAGACAGTAATAAAACCCGTTTCGAAAATATTCAGGTAGAAAACCATCAATATTGAATCTAAAACCTTTTGGATGTTTGGCATGTGCTGGTGTTCCAAAACAGATTAAAAAGAAATTCGATTTGCGTGTAAAAATAGGAATTATGATGGGCTATGCACAGCTTACTAAGGGTTATATGATATGGTAAATAGAAGAAAATAAATTAGTCGAGCATATTAATGTAAGATTCGATGAATATAGGAAAGGAATTGATTTTAAACCGAAACTAATGGTTATCCCAGACTTGATTTAAACTTTCCTGATTATGATGATGAGGAGGACGATTTTGATACTGTAAGAGATTTATTAGCAAATCGTTTCGTTTCAAAGACAAGTACAGAAACTCCCTCGACATCATTTGAAAAACCAGATTTATCTTCTGATAATCGTAGCTTAATCCCATGTTCAGAGGTTAAGTGGATTAGAAATATAGGTAGGGAAGTAACTGGATCCAACGTATATTATGGTATCGCAGGGACAGCAACCCTTTTGAGATCTTTTAACGAGATAGAACGATACTGTAATAAGAATAACATTCAATATACCCCGAGTTTGTTTGATTTTAGAAAGGAAGATACTGAATCCCAGGAAGTTAATATGGTTGAAGTAGATATTCCTAACTGTTATAAACAGACAATAAGATCCAGGGAAGCATCTAAATGGCATGATGCAATGGATAGGGAGATAAACATAATGAGGGAACGCAAGGTTTGGGATTTGGTTGTTCCTCCAGACAACATAAAAATTTTAGGAAACCGTTGGGTTTATACTGTAAAACGTGATGAAAATAATAAAATATTTACATACAAGGCCCGCTTATTTGCGCAAGGTAACACACAATTAAAAGGCAAATCATTTGACGAGGTATTTAGTTCAGTTGTTAACTTTACTATTGTAAGATTATTTTTCACTATCTGTGTATGTTTGTGGAAATGGATGCATGTTCAAGTAGATATCACTAATGACTATTTATATGCTAATTTAGCAACTGTTATCTTTATGAAGCAACCAACTGGATATGAAACTGATCATAACAAAGTGTGTAAGTTAAATAAGGCAATATATGGTCTTCACCAGAGTGTCCGACAGTGGTTTTTGGAATTAGAAAATAAATTAATTAAATTTTGAAATTTAAGAAATTAGAGTGGGTTAATTGTGTATATATGTTTGAAAATAATGTAATTCTATTATTTTATGAGACAATATGATAATATTTGGTAGAGAAACTGAAAACATAAATTTTGTATTAAAATTATTACAGAAAAATTTTGATTTAAAGATTCTGGATAAAACAAAGGAATTATTAGGAATTTAATTTGAATAACAAGGTAATGGTCTTTTTATACATCAAAGATCTTACAGACAAAAACTATGTAAAATTTATGAAAAATATAAATATCCTGTAAGTTCATTGCCTATATTAAAATAAAATTCTTTCCAAATTGGATTCACCCAAAACTAGTGAAGAAATTTCAACGTTTCCTTATAGAAATTTAATAGGATCTTTGTTATTTAGTGCTATACTCACAAGACCTGATATTATGTATGCAGTGAATGTACTATCCCAATTCCAATCAAACCCAGGAATAAAACATTGAAATAGTTTATTGAGAGAGATTATTAGGTTATTTAAAATACACTCAAAAATATAAATTGGAACTTTCAAAACATAAATCATTAAAATTAAGATGTTACTCAGACTCGAATTTTGCTACAAATAGGGATGATTGAGTGTCGATGGGAGGATTCATAATTTTCATTGGCGAAACTCCAATATCCTGGCGAACTTTCATGCAAATATCCGTTAGTCTGTCTACTATTTAAGCGAAGTATGTTAGTTTAACGGAAGCAGCAAAGGAATTAATTTTCCTAAAGAATGTAATTAATGATAAAAGTTTGAATTCGGAATTAAGTGAAAATGTAATGTTTTGTGACAATCAAGCTGCTATAAGTTTGTCCAATTCACCAGTAGAAATTTATAGAACGAAACATATCGATGTTCGTTACCATTTTTTAAGGAATTTAAAATAAACGACAAGGTTTTTCAAATTAAATATGTTAGTAGCATAAATAATTTGGCAGATATATTTACTAAACCCATGATAAAGGAAAAATTAATGGAATATAGTAGAAAATTCTTTTCTATTTAAGAGAATGGAACTTTGTTTCTTTAGATTAAAAAATATTTGTGTCTCTTACACTAAAGATATTCTGAATAAAGTATTGTATGTAAAATATTTTTATAAAATAAAAATTATATTACTGATTTGTAAGAGATAATGGTGCGGGTGTTGGAAAAAGGGGCCGATTGTTAGACATTTGGAGAAAAAAAATTCACGCAAAAAAAAAATTATTTTAGGATCCGAATTTTTATGGTGTCCTTAAGTTTTTCCAACCACGCGCCATGATCTCAAGTAAATAAACTGATTCGAACCCGACCTTTTTGCGAGTTTCGGTATTTGTAGTTGGCAATGGCTGCAATGTAGATTTAACTAACTTGGCTCGTGTAAGTATTTAAGGAGACCGGAGTTTGTTGAGAGATGATCTTCGGTTTCAGACGAAATGTTAGAAATGATTGGGCTCTTCGACTGAAGGCATATTAGATGTGTGCAACTGGTTTGTTGCTTCGCTTTTTTTTTAAAGATGTTTCGATCTATTAGAAGTTAAGGAGTTGAAGGAGGGGTTCGAATCAGTTAACCAAAGTTTGGGTATGTTATTTTTCTGAGGATTATATATTTTTTAACTTATTGTTTTAATTGCTCCAGTGGCGAGCAGATTGACTCTACTTATTTAAAGAATAAAATTTATGTTTGGAGAAAATACTTTCATAGTATGCCTCCTCGACATAAAATTTCACTGCCAAACTTTGCCTGAGTTAGTGAACCGTGAAGAATTATATCAAGCAGCATAATGTGGAAGTGAGTAGAGTGAGGGGCCATCTGTGTAAAGTCACTTTCACCTGAGTAGTGTAGTTAAAAGCTACGTGCTCCAAAGTTAGTAATACTCTTATATAACATTAAAAAAGGTAGTTAAAAGCAACTAAAATCAAATCTTGCTGTAAAAGGAGAATTTTTTTTAAAATTTTGATAAAAACATTAATTATAATTTATCAGGTTTCTTTTCACCTTTTAATGGGCACAAAGGTATTAACCAACAAAAAAAATAATCTTAAGGAATAAAAATAAATCCCTTCGCATTTAAATACCCTTCATTTAAACAACAACATGTTAAAGAAATAAGAACAATTATATTCATCTACCCTTTCTTAAAAAATGAAATATGTGTCAACAATCTTAATGATAAGGTATGTGATCCTTCTATTATGATCCAATATAAAAATAATAAAAAAGAATTCAAATACTTTTTATGGTATAGATGCAAAGAAGTCCATCTTAATAAATAATTAAAGAAAGTTTTGAAATGTTCAAATAATTAGAATGTGTTTTTTCTTAATTCTCATTATAAAATATGAAAAATAATAACATTATCTTTAATGTTTTTTTCCCATTATCATTATGCAAAATATTACCTGAAAGCATCAACTCTATCCAATCAAAAACCCCAGGAAGAATTTTAGAATTAAAAGTACATATTTGCTTTTGTAGTAAAAGGAATCCCCTTGATAATTCAGTCAAAGAAACTGGAAATATTTATTAAAGGTTCAGAAAAATGTTCTTTTTGGCTCCTCAAACAAACCTCTTAGCATACTTTTTTCTTGTACTCAAGGCAGTCTGCCAAAAATAAACTTTTTGTTGAAACAATCATTTAATCTGATATTTAAAAAAAAATATCACTAATTTTTCTTTACTTACGTTACTTCAAAAATCATGATCTTACTTAGGCTTTGGCTCATTTTTTTTAATGTCTTAGAAAAAATTTTCTTTACGCTTACTTTTGATTTGTTTAATACTAATGCCATTACAAACGCGCTGAGCGCATTCTTCTCAATCTACCCCGTAACGTTACAGATACCGATACACGAGTTCATCCAGATTTTGCACTGTTTCAAACGTTAAGAGCACATGTGCCGCGATCTAAAGTCGTTTCTTTCGCTAATAGATGGCAGCACGAGACTGAATGATAGAGGTTCTAATACAGTATTTTATGAGAAATGGCATTTAATTTTGAGGTATGTAATGGCATCAGTTTCAGCCTTTCGAGATCTTATGATTCTTTTTTTTTATTTGTTTATTTATTTATTATTGATTATAGCGTTAAATAACGACACTAAACTCACATTTCTGAACGCTTCCTCCAAGGCAAGAGGCGTGTAGAGTTACGGAGTTCCTACCCCCGAGGGGGTGTATCTCCTCATCAGAATTAATAAGTTTAAGTTACCGAAATTAGAGTTGCATAAATTAACATAAGAAAAAAGTATTGAAGTTAAGTGGATAATTAATGGGCAATGGCATTACGCCTGCTAAAGATAGCGAGCGGACGAAGTCCGTGCGCCTTGAAACGATTGGCCCATTCGATAGGTTTCACTGGATGGGCTGAGCCTCCCAGTGATATGATTGGCAGACTGCCAATCAATCCTATCGGTGGGCGTGGAAAATGCAGAAGGCACGTTCGGAGTGAACGGCCGGAACGAAAGGTTTCAAACAACATGCGTTGTGAGAGAACCAGAGAAAAGAAAAAACTATGGGAGAAAGAAAAATAATTTTGAAAAAGTTATTTTTATTATGATACCATCTTGCTCAATTGCCAGTTAAAAAGTAATAAAAAGAATAAAAAGGAGTATCGCGAACGGGCGCCATGTCAGCTCGCGAAAAAGGGAGAGTTGATTTATGGGGGAATGAAGTCATTTACAAAATGTAAAAAGAAAATGAGATACTGAAAAATTTTTTGAACGAAAGATGTCCCGTGCTACCATCTGGTGGCCGGTAAAAGAAACTGAAGATGATCCAAGCGCAAATTTGAATCGAAAGGGACACCCACTCGATTCACGACAGCGCCGGATCGTACTTTCGAAAATAGTTTAAACCGTGACTCCCAGCACGGCGCTATAGTAATTACAGGGAAAATAGGGAGTTTAAGCTTTAAGAATAAATAGATGACAAAAGAAAAAGTTTTAAAATAAAAATTTTGCTAATAAAAATTTTTTGATTTTATTAAAAGTTCCCAATTGCATTTTTTGTGAATTACACCCTGAGCCGTTTGCGTAGGGGAAATTCACGAAATGCTGGTCTAGGAGAGCTCGTGGTCTTTTGAGCGAGGAGGGCACTGCTGGATCATATGCAGGCTGGTTTTGAATAAGTTCGTTGGGAACTTGTGGGATTTTCTCGAAAAAACGTTTAGAGATACTTTGTATGAAAGGAAGAGTGGGTTGCACTTTTAAATCACGGTAAATGATTTCATTCCTGATATACCAGGGAGCGTCCACTATCTGTCTCAAAATAGTTAGAAAGTGTGTGCAGCTTACGAATGTGATACATGCTGGCGGAGCCCCAGATGGGGGAACCGTACAGCATGATCGGTCTGATGATTGAGTTGAAGAGCAAAACCTTGTGCCTGATCGCTAGTTTGCTCTTCTTAGAGAGCAGCTGATACAGCATACTATGAACAATCTTCGCCTTTCGGCGAGATTGTTCGATATGATGGGCAAAAGTTAATTTTGCGTCTAGAAACAACCCTAGGTATCTGTAGACATTTACCCAGGGGACGGGTTGGCCGAAAATGGTGACAGGGGTTAGGCCCACTGGTAATTGATTTCGCCTCGTGAACATAAGGCAGGCACTTTTGGAGGCGTTAACTTTAATTTTCCAGTCCGTGAGCCAGAGCTCAAGCAAAGAGACATAATGTTGAAGATTAGAGATTACCACGGAGAATCTCTTGTGAAATAATGGCAGTATCGTCCACATACATTGCTAAATGGACGAGATTAGCTTGCGGGATATCATTCACGTACAGGTTGAAGAGCAGCGGAGAGATCAACGGCCCCTGCGGTATGCCGCTCCTGATTGGTCGAGGGGAGGAGAGCGTTTTTCTACTCTCACTCGGAAAAAGTATACCCGTGGCCTCAAACTTGCCGAAGCCGCTGTGAATCAACTCCGTTACTCTGAGCAGTTGGTGAACTGTCTAGTATTTGGGTCGAAAACCGCATTGCTGGGGTATCAATAAATTTGCAGCAGCGCAGTGTTGATTCAGGCGTCGGAGAAGTATAAATTCATATACTTTGCTCAGACTGCTTAAGAGACTTAAGGGACGGTAATTTTGTGGAAGGTCAGCATTTTTATCTGCCTTCAGGATAGGGATGACCACGGCCGTTTTCCAGGTGTTGGGGAAGTAATTGAGTTTGAGAAGACAATTACATAGGAAGGTATTGAATAGTAGAAACTTAAGGGGAAGATTTTTAAGCATACGATTCGAAATTTGATCAAGGCCTGGGGATTTTTTAAGTTTCAACCTGTTAATGAAAAGTGATATCTCCGATGGCGTGGCTTTATCGATCTCATGATCTTGGTAGGAAGAGAGGAAGTTCACTACCTCTGTGTGTGAGCGTTGGACGAGGTCGTCATTTCCAACGTCGTGGTTCGGTTCAAATTGAGTTTGCAAGCTATCCGCTATCACCTCCGCCTTTTCAATGGGAGCGATAGCTGTACTGCCCAGTGACCCCACGAGGGGGGGGGATGGATTGAAAAGGCTTGCGTATTTGGGAGGATTTCCTCCAAAGGGTGTTGTCTAGAGGCGAGAGCGCCTCAATATGTTTTTCCCACTGTGAGCGGGAATGGTGTTGGATGTCCTTTACAATCTCACGACTGAGGCTACGGAATTCAGAATATGAATCGGGGCATCTATTTCTTTGCCAAATTTTCCGCAGCCGGTTGCACTGACGAATTTTGAATTTAATTTCAGGGGAGAGAAACTTCGGAGGATTATTAAATTTTGGTTTTGAAGCCTCAGCGAAAGCTTCGGAGAAATTTTGATTGAGTTGACCAATGGCCGACTCTATATTTTCTTCGCTGGTGAGGTCGAGAGAGGGGAGTGGTTTATTTTTTAGAACAAATTTAAAGTTATTCCAATTGGTGATTAATTGCTCTGGATTTTTAATGAGAGAAGTATTTAAATTAAATTCTAAAATAACAGGATAGTGATCAGAGCTGAAATCGCTTCCTCCAATACGCGTTTCGAAAAAGCGCTCCTTGGAGGAAGCGGTAAAACCCAAAGGCGGTATCCAAACGGTGAAAACTCAACGGCTTAAGAGTTAATACGATTTTAAAGTACTTGAATGATATTTTTACATCAAAAGCCCACATTTCCTTTTCTCAATATATAAAATTTAGCAATGAAAAGCGATATAAAATCTCAATTTCAAAAAATCCTTGTGATGAATGATAATACAGATGATTTTCAATAATTTTGTTTTTTATTGCTTTTTAAACATTAATTGATAAACAACTCCTAAGCTCTACTCTACTGTTTTTACTTTTACATCGTGTTCTTTTCGAACTTATCTGAGTTTTTTTTTCCAGATACTTCTGCTTTATATGGTATCCGTTATACAGGGACGTAGCTACAGCCGTATGAATGATTCGGAGCCCCCAAGATACAGTATCCTCAACATGTGTTGCTACAGTCCCACTAACAGTGCTCGCATATCTAAAAAAGGGGCCGGAAGGAATTTTGATACAAGCCCCCCTCACCTTGGCACCTTTTGGACATTGGTCATGCATCTGATTTTTTTTACCAAAGCAGTAATGAAAAAGGGCTGCAATAACTTCCAAATTGCCAACATTGCTTCGAATTGCAATACCGTAATCATTCTGCAACTTCTTCATCGATTTGTCGGTCAATTTTCCTTTCTGCCAAGACTTTTTATGTTCTTCTTCAGTTTCCGCAGATGTCTTTCATCCCTCTTTTGCAAATGTACAATGCATTCTAACTTTGTAATTAAGTCTTTGCCGTCTATGTTTTTCACGTCTTCCCCCATCCCAGTCTTTTGAATCCCCATCACTGTAATACTTAGAATACTGCAAATTTCGTTAAAGTTTTGAGCGCCGCTCAAACATTCCGAAAACACCGACAGGCTCTATGTTTCTAGAACTGACAGCAAAATTTGAGCACGCATCATTTTTTTTTTCGAAATATTTGGTTTCATCTCACACGTTGCCTATTCTGCAATGCGAAGATAAGATTTCCGTATCCAACACTTTTTCCAGTGTCAATGGATATGACTATTGCACAGCCATTTAAAGAGGACGATGCCACATTTCATCCACTGACACACCACAGCTGATCACTTTGCTTTTATCGGGATTTACTTCCCTCACTTCCTTCGCAGCCCTTAACATGTTTTCTCCGGCAACAAGTGATACTCGTTCTAAAATGGATTTCTTTTGCTGTCGAAAAGAGAACTTCAAAAGGAATGGCATACTAAGTGTCGAACACAATTTTTTTCCTGCGGTGTACCCACAAGTCTTAAGGTAGCTGGGACGTCTGCGAGAAGGAAAAATGATTTTTTTTTGCACCACCTTTAAATGGTTCTTTATTACTTAAATTAAAAGCAAGGAAAGTAAAATTTTTACGTTGAATTATCTGTATAGTTATAAACTTGTTAATAGAAAAAAATTTCATTTTAAATTACAAATAAATCTCTAAGAACAATTATTAATCAATAACTATTTTTTTTTTATTTTCAAGCATGTTCTTAACTTTAAGTACAATTTGCATAAAATCTACTGCATATATATCTATAAAATTTCACAGAGTTTTTGTAAACATAACAATCCATAAAATGAACGAAATGAAATTTTAAAATATAAATTTATAAAAATTTAAATTTTTTAAATTTAGTTGTTGAAATTTTCTTTAAATTTTTATGCAGAAATTGCGCTGTATCTAAAAATTGTGGATGTTTATTTAAAAAAAATTTCATTCACTTTGTTGAAAATTTGTGTATACAAAATATCAGAAGTATAGATTTAGAAGATTTTGTGGAAAAGTGTACCGAATCACACCAAAAAATATATTTTATGAAAATTGCAAACAAAGATATTTTCATCTATGATTTAAAAAATATTATTTTTAATACAATATCAAACCATACCATTATTAATTGAATTATTTAGCATCATTTATCAGTTTTTAAATTGTAGATTTAAAATTCTAATTCTTTAGAAGTCTTGTTAATTACTCTTTCTCTACTTCATCAATTCATGTTATGAACGATTCACAACTTCCATCTAAAATACCAAAGCTTTATGTCTATAAGTTTAAGTATTTTTACTTCACTCTGAACATCATTACAGGATATTGTAAAATTCCTTGTACATATTTTTATTGGTATAAAAATACAAACAAAAAATGTCTGATGAATTTAAGAAGTTAATTTGGGTCTAATTTAAATGGAACTCTATTTTTAAAAATTATAACAAAAGAATCCCTGTTTTTGTATTCATACATATGAATGCTTATTTATTTTAAAGTAAAGCCAAAAGTAATTAAAATATAGAGTTATTCATGAGCTTTCAAAAGTTAACAATAAGCAGTTAGGAAAATCGAGATGGCTATTTTATAAGCTGTGTATTTAAATTTAGAATAATCCTCAAGATCCACTTTGTACTATATCCACTTGATTTATAATTTAAAAACTACCCTGGGTATTTATAATTGCAAAACTAAACATAATTAACATTTCAAAAGAACAATTTTTTTTTCAAAATTTTTTAACAAGTCATTTAAATTTTCTTAATTTTTGCACAAAAAATTTACAATTTTGAATAAACTTGTGCGAATAATATAGAAAAATTACATTCTTCGAATAGAAAAATTAGTATTTTACAATACATTAAATACACTACTGATTTTGAAGAAAGTGTACCTGAATCTTTATTACATCACATTTGTTACAATTTTAAAATTAAATTTTCTAGCGTTCTTTTTATCGAATTCTTATAAATAAAGCTGCAAAGTGTCCTCTATTTTTCAAAAGTAAAATAAAAAAATGCAAAATTTGAAGCATCTTCACGTACCAGTCACCTTAAGCCAAGAACAAAACACATATCAATACAGTGGTGTTCTTTCTAACTTTTTCACAAGTAGAAAAGCCTTATGCCTAACTATCAACTTAAGCGTAAACTATCAGCACTCTTACTACATTTTAAAATGAAATTGGAACAGAGGTCAAATCTTGAGTCCTCAATGAGCAATAATCCAGTTGAATAACAAGGACAACATAATATGGAAAAAATTAAAATTTTTTAAATTAATAATGCCGTTTTCCCTGAATTCTTCAGAATTATTATTAGAAACATCTGTACCTAAAAGGAAATTGCTCTCTTTCATTTTGGTCGCATTTGTACTGGAACTCGAAGATTCCAATTACTGCGAGTGTAACGATTTCCAAGAAATCTCTTTTTTGGCTTCACTGATCTTGTTTTTGGCATGACAGTTAAAATTTAATAAAAAATATATATAACTCTATATAAAAGTACTAATAAAAAATATCTAAAGAGCTCTAATTAAAGCGCATTGGACAAAAAGGTAGCAACTCGTTCGAATCAAGATAAACATTGCAATCATTTAACTGTTGCCCATTTGAAAGCAAAAGATATCTATTAAAATATTTATAAAGTGAAATAAAGTTTACTTAATACGAAAATAATTTGCTAAAACATTTTAAAGGAATAAAAATCGTGTTTTGTGAAAACTCACACTTCCGGTCTCGGATTTAGATTTCCAGTTTCGATTTGGGCTTACTACCCCAAACCAAAACAGCTGTAACTTTTTCTATTTGACATAGAAATAAAAGTAAGATATGTTTGGAACGCTTATTAAACAGACTACAAAAATAAACTAAAATATAAATTTCGATTTTTTTTGAAGAAAAAATGATTTAAGACTAGTCGGATACCTTAAATCTAATCTTAATTTCTGAAAGGGCTTTCGAAGAATACTATCAGCCTGCTGAGGTCTCCATTGTAAGACTACTACCCATTACTAAACAAATTATTTCCCACACAATGTCCATATATAAGTTCTAGGACAAGTCAACCTCTTACCTTACCTTGGTCAAGGTTTGTGAGAAAAATGTAAATTTTCTGCCCAAAACTGCTGAGTATGACGCAGAGTGGTAGCAGCCCTCAAGCTCTTATCTGGTTCTGCGACAATGAATGGTGTTAGAGCTCCTTGTGATGGTAGGTATTGGTGCGATTTCAAGAGAAAGTCCCAATGAGATGACTTGAGAAGAAATCCGAGGTGATGGTGATATATAAACTCTGGTTGATGGAAATTGGGAGTGAGCTAGTAGTAATGACTGTCCTTTTCAGAGAACATTAAATAAAAGAGAATTTTTTTAGAGTTTAAGTGAAATAGAATTTTAAAATATTGAAGATAAAAACTTTGAACTCGAAATTTAATTAAGTACAGTTTCAATTAGTATATAGGCTATTTTCATGTCATTATTTGCAGTTTTGTTTTTGGAGTAAGTTCTAGAAATTGGGGCAAACTTTCATTGGACTAGCTGTTGAGTCAAGAAGTTATAAGGCTTGAATTGTCAAAATATTTTTTCTTGAGTTTCGGCTTAAGAATAGCATCGAACGCTTTAGGGCACATTTATTTGTGCACTCTTGTTGGGAATATTGCTGTCATTTTGTTCGGCTAGATCCACGCGAGAAGGACTCCAGCTAACATTATTAGCCAAGGAAATTATCTTTCTGACGATGTTTCTGTTAAGATTACTTGGTTTATTTCTATTTTTAAATGGGAAAAATTTCTTTGCCTTAGAGAACTTAGGGAATTTGTTGTAGCAACCTGCATGGCCCTATTCTTGGCAATTGATACTGTGTTTTCCAGTCTAGTTTTTATTTCACAGTTTATAGTATGGTGGCTTTTATCGCATCTTAAGCATCTGGGTTTTAGACGGTAATAAGCTGCAGTTGTGAAAAAATTGATTGTTCTTAAAACACTGAGCGACTCCTCTGACGTGTGTGTGAGGTGTCTCTCGACTTATTTCCGCATATACTAGATAGTTACTGAACTCAGTGGTGCAACAGTCCATAAAAATGTTTGCTTCATTCGGTAAGTATTAAGGAGCTCAGGAACATAGACTATTGGATGCGATGGATGAAGATTATATAATGGGGAAACACACACATATTATATATATACTACTAGCCATTAAAATTGCTAGAACAAGAAGGTGACATGCTACAGGCCTGAAATTTAAACGATAAGAAGCAGGTACTGTAATATGCAAATGATTAGTTTTTCAGCGCATTCAGACAAAGAAGGCGCCGGTAGAGACACGTACACTATGTTTAAAACAGGAAATTGTGTGTTCAGCCAGTTTATCATACACAAATTGCATTTGAACGTTGTTGCCTGGTGAAAAGTTGTTGTGATACCTCGTGTAAGAAGCAGAAATGGGTACCAGCACGTTTCTGATTTGGCTAAAAGCCGAATTGTAGCGTACCGGGATTGCGGTTTATCGCAGTATTACTGCTCGGTTGTTAGCTAATATGGAATCGATGGGTTCAGGATGGTAATACAGAACGCTGTGCTGGATCTCAACGACCCCCTGCCACTAGGAGCTGAAAAGACAGGCATTTTACCCACCTTAATGGATCGAACAGCAACGTCACGAACCCTGAGTCAAGCATTGGGGTCGTTTGCAAGACAAGTGTCTGCATAAACAGTTCAACGATTTTTTCAGAAGCATGGACTCTCAGCTCGGAGACCATGGCTGCGGCTACCCTTGACGCTGCATCACAGACAGGAGCATTTTCAACGGTATGATCAAAGACGAACCTAGACGCACAAGTGTTGAGACGTTATTTTTTTTTCAGATGAATCCAGGTTATGTTTATAGCATCCAGATGGTCGCATCCGTGTTAGGTGGCATCGTGGTGAACGCACATTGTCAATGTGCATTCATCATCATGATACTGGTCCCTTACCCGGCGTGAAGATGTGAAGTGCTATTAGATGTTCGTCTAGGTCACCTCTTGTTAGCATTGAAGGCACTTTATACGGTGTACGTTAAATTTCTGGCGTGTCACGACCCGTGGCTCTGCCCTTTATTCGAGCTTTGCAAAACCCCACGTTTCCGCAAGGTAATGCACGAACGCATATTGCAGGTATTGTACGGACCTTCCATCATACAGAAAATGCTTAGCTGTTGCCCTGTCCTGCACATTCACCAGATCTTTCGCCAATAGAAAATTTCTGGTCCATAGTTGCCGAGTAACTAAATCGTTCCCATATGCCAGCGACTACGGATGATGAGCAGTGGCATCGTGTTGAAGCTGCATGGATATCTCTACCTGTACATGCCATCCAATCTCTGTTTGACCCAATGCCCAGGTGAATAAGTTCTGTTATTACTACCTGATTAGGTTGTTCTGGGCACTGATTTCTCAGGATCTATGAACTTAAATTTCTTGAAAATTTAATCACTTGTTATTTTAGTATAATATATTTGTCCAATAAAAATCACTTTGTTATACTCATTTCTTCTTGGTGTAACGATTTTAATGGACAGTAGTGTATATATATAGTATAATAAGAATTAAATAATAAGTGAGAAGGTTGTAAAGACCAAAAAAGAAAGTAATTGGATTCCAATGAACATAACAATTGAAGATACAGAAAAAGTCTTTCGACTAAAATGGAGATCTATTATGATTTCTTAAGTATTCTCTGAATTAGGCCAGTGATTTTGGGTTAAGCGTCTTTATGATACCGCCTTCCCCATACAGAAATTTTCAACATAACAGAAAAAACAAAGCCATGTTGAAAAATTAAGCCTATTTCTATAACACGAGGATGTAACAGCAGGTAGTAAAATAAAATAGAAGTTTCAATAGCGAAGAATAAGTTTTCTCTCATGGAGCAGAATATTAAGAAAAAAATTCTATTGGAAAAACTAGGATATAAAAACTAACATAAAAAAGTACTAACCAAAAGGATTTAAAGATTTAATGACTTTTGGATCTAAAACCGAATAACTTAACCACTACACCAAAATGATCACCGTGGTGTGGAGGATGTTACTCGCTTATATAAATGGTATCGCTACACGCTTCCCTACTAGTGAGTTGGTGGTTAGGCGAACGAACGATGTAGTTGTTATATCGAGCGTGTTGCGTGAGCAGTTGTTGTAATTGGAGGAGTTGCGTCAAGTGAGTGTGGCTAGTTAGATGCATCAAGTTTGATGAGTTTTGGGTTGCTCTTTTTGCGGGTAGATGGCGAAATGACAGATCAGAAGGTCACCTTTTTCTGAGATCACGTCCGGGTTACCAATGAAGTGGCGTGCTTATCCGTTAGGACAGAACCCGGGACCTTTGGATCAAAAACCGAGTAACTTAACCACTACGCCAAAATGATCACCATGATGCGGAGGTTGTTACTGGCTTATATAGATGGTATCGCTACAGTAGCTTATGTCCTATGCATTTTGAAACATCTGGGTTTCAAATTACACAGTATTTTTCTCTCTTTTCTGCTCTACATGCCGATAATATTTTAGTAAATGGTGCAGAAATTAAATCTGAATCTTTATCACAAGAGGTTCTTAGGGTCCTGAAAATGAGAAAGAAACTTGTGCCTGTATATTCGTTAGAAATAAGAGACCCAACATACTTAAAACAAGTATATTTTGGGAGAATTAAAATTTATTTTACTGTGCAAAATTAAAAGGCAGTATTTTAAACTTGATTTTCACAGTTTCTGATTTTTACACTTTCCCTCTAGATTCATGAGCACATTGTACTTTTAGGTTCTTGTTCACTGTAATTCAATTTTGTGAATAAAATCGTTGATGCTATTTTGGAGCAAGATAAAAAAAAAGGGGGGGGAATAGAGTATATTAAAAAATTTTAATAATATTTTTAACTTAATAAAAGCTTAAGTAAAAAAAAATTCAGAACTTTAACTGTACAGAATAAAAACATTCTTTAGCTTTAATTTGATATAATAATTAAATTAAACTGAAGATAATATCAAAACCTTTCATTGTCTGGATTTTGTCCTGTGAAAAACAGAAAATAAATTAATTTGTTCTTATCCTTTTTCCCTTTTTGAAAATACACTAATTTAAATTTACCAGTTAACTGTTCAAATAGTAAAATTTCACTTTGAAATATGCAAAATAATTTGTAATGTGCTGAAGGTGCTGCCATCTGCTGAGCATGATAGCAGTTACTATCTAATGCTTGTATAACATATGTTGGCGCAGTCGAACTTTAATCTGGCAACCCTGAAGTCGCCAATTAACTTATGTAAAGCGCCATTGAATTATGAAACGAGAACGCCGATCAACGGATCGAATGAACGGATGATGCTCTGGGCAGTGCGCTTTAAAGCGATATTTCTTCTAAAAACCTGTATATAATGTTAATGTCGGTGTGTGTGAGTGTAGTGCTGTCAATGTTATGTTTAGTCATCAATAAACTTATCCGTATACCAAGGGCTCTTCATTTACCAGACAGAACGTTAAATTCAAAGCTACACAGTCCTGTTGCTCTCCATTGAATTCTCGATGAAACAATATAAAATATAAATTATAAAATAAAAATAAACGAATTATTTCTATTAAAATATAATTTTCTAAAAATGCTATAAAATGTGCAATTTCTGTACAGAACATTTAATAATAAAATAGAAATTATGATAGCAACAATATCAGGAATTTTAAGAAATGCTTGTACGAGTAAGTGTGCAGTACTTTATAATATTTTATTTATTATGGTTATGCTTGTAAAGAAAACGTCTCTTTTAAATTAAGGAAGTAAAATTTTTAATTATTCTAATTGAAAACTGGAATAAATGCAGCTAGATCCTTTTCTTTTTTACTATTACTATTGCGGTTTATTTGTTACATTCAACAAACACAGATAATATTTTCTCGATCTTTCTTGATTACACCTCAGTTTGAGAATCACCATGTATATGAATCACCATGGCTTATACATATTAAAATTTTTGAGGATCAAAGTCTTCCCATTGGCGTAGTGTGGTAGTTTGGAAAGGGTAACGCCAAAATTCGGGTTTCGACCTCGTCACTGAACGGTGGTTCAAAATTATGAGGTCCTTTGCCCCTAAATCTCATTTGACGTAAATTAAAATCAAACCTAAATTCAAATCTCAATTTCAAATAATTAAAAACTAATTTACACGAGAAAAAAATTAATAAAATTTTCTTCTTTTATATATCTATATATTTAAAAGAGAAAAGCGACTCACTGACTGACTAATCACGATATCTCCGGAACTATTCAACCTACCGACTTGAAATTTGATAGACATGTTCCTTTCATAGAGTAGAGATCAGCCAAGGACGGATTTTTTGCGAAATTCAAACCGCAAGGGGCGTTACGGTGTGTTGTAAATAATTGTTTCCATTTTTACACTACTCGACGTACAATCTTGAAATTGGTAATCAGATTCCTCTAATAGAGTAGAGACCCGCTGCACAATGAATTTGCAGAAAATCGACGTCCAAGTGGCATTGCGGGGGCGTTATAGAATTTCCATTTTTAAATTATTAGACGCCCAGACTTTGAATTTGATAAATAGATTCCTTTCACAGAGTAGAGATCAGCTACAAGATGGATTTGGGGAAAATAGCCCCCCCCCAAGTGGCGTTGCAGTGGATTAAGAGGAGTAAAAGATAAATATTTTCGTTTTTAAAATACTTGATCTACCAGCTTGAATATTGGTAGGCATAGTTCTTTCATAGAACTAATATCCGCTACAAAATGGGTTGACCCCTTAGGGGTGTTGAGGAGGGTGAGTGGGAGATATAAATAATTATACTGATTTTTAAACTATTAGACGCACAGTCTTGAAATTTGGTAAGCAGATTCCACTCATTGGGTAGAGATACGCTACAAAGTGGGTTTCGTGAAAATCGACCTCCAAGTGGCGTTGCAGTGTTAAGGGGCGTTATAGATAATTACTTTTCCCTTTTTAAACTCCTGGAAGTACAGTCTTTAAATATGATAAACAGAATTCTTTTTTGGAATAAAGATCCACTATATAATATGTTTTGAGGAGATCAACTCCCAGGTGGCGTTGCGGGGGCTCAAGGGGAGTTTTAGATAATTTTTTCCTTTTTTAATTTATTAAACTCACAGTCGTCAAATTTCGTAAGCAGATTCCTTTCATAGAGTAGAGATCCACTACTAAATGGGTTTTGTGAAAACTGACCCCCAAGTGTCGTTGCGGGGGCTCAAGGGGGGGGGTTGAAAGATAATTATTCCCATTTATGAACTATTAGACGTACAGTCTTGAAATTTGATAAGCGGATTCCTTTCGTAAAGTAGAGAACCTCTACAAAATGGGTTTCGCGAAAATTAACGCCCAAATTTGATTTAGGAGTGTAATAGATAAATATTTTCGTTTTTAAACTATTCGATCTACCTGCTTGAAAATTGGTAGGCATGTTCCTTTCATGGAATAGAGTTCCTCAAACAAAGAGTAAAACAAAATTCAACCCTAAGGAGGGTTGCGAGGTGTCAAGGGGAGTTATAGGGGGGAAAAATCCAGTTTTAGATTTTTTAGACATGTGTACTTGAAATTTATTAAGCATGATTCTTTTGTTGAATAGGGATCCACTGAGAATGCATTTGATGGGAATCAACTCCTGGGGGAGCCGGGTGTTACTGGAGCGTGTTGACAAAAAAAATTCTTTTTTCGAACTACAAGGACTATAATAATGGAATTTGGTTTACATTTTTCTTTTGTTGAATTGAAATCCACTAAGAACGGTTTTGGGGAGAACGACTCTCAACGGAATTACGGGGGGGGGGGGGGTAATAAAAATTTAGTTTTTGCCCTATTAGATTTAGATTTGAAATTTGGCTTCCATGTTTATTTTATGGAGTAGACATCCACCTAAAATTGGTTTTGCGGGAATCCACTTAATTATAGGGTTACGAAAGTATAAACATCATTCTATACTAAATTTTAGAGATTATTAGATAATACAAATTAGTAGTTCTGTCCCTTTTTTTATCAAGAGGCAAGAGTTACAGGTATAAGTATATTTTTCAATACAATGAAATTCTTAATGCTAGGACTTAGATATCAATATTTTATATACATAAACAGATATATTTATAAATCATCATGAGATACCCAGCGAAGCGGGAGGATAACGGCTAATATATATATATATGCTTCCACAGAATTCTAATTTTTAGTTAAAAATATCTTTTCTTTAATTAGATGTACAAATAAAAATAACTCTGAATTATCACTAAGAAGTAAATATATAATGGATTTTTTCCTGAGGATCATGAAAAGACATAAAGTGAAAATCTATCAAGAGAAGCTAAATAAAAAAAATGTTGTAGCTTCAGCTTGGATAAGGAATTTTATTAGTTCTGGCTCTATTTAACACCCAACCTCTTCACAACATATATCAATTGATTGGTAACGAGCATGCTATGTGATTAAGCGTTTGGTCAATATTAAAGGATAGGGATCAAACGGCAAGCACATTTGTGGGCAGGAGAAAGCTCCAATAATAATAAAAGTTTTTATGGATATAAGAGAGAGAGAGAGAGAAAATAATTGTTTAAAAGATAATGTTGTTTGAATTTTGATTTTTTTTAAAAAATACGCAGCTTTTAGCATTATTGCAAAATGAAATTTGAATTTTCTATATTAAAGTATACAGGAGGTAAAAACGCAAAGCACATTTTAACAGAAAAAAATTGATTTTTTTTCGAGTAGAATTATATAGTATATAAGAAAGCATGCTTCTCTCTTTTGACTGGTGTAGCCAGAATTAAGTTTTATGTTTTTACTAATTAACTTTTTTTAAATTTTATGTTCATTCTGAATTATTTTTGGCGTACTTAGGACTATCTCAAACAGATGGCGCCACCACGTTTTGTAAAATGAATTTATTCTTGCTACGAATACTTATTTCTGGTGATATCTTTCTGAAATATAGTCGCCAGCTGAAATTATGGTAACTTGCAAATTGCGACAAATAGAGGACCATAAAAAAGATTTATGATGTACAGAGATTTAACATCTCAAATCTGTGAACTTTCCCATTTAGAAGTGTTTTAAATATTTTCTGCCTGTTTGCTTAAAAAAATAATTTAGAGGGTTTTTTTTTTTTTTTTTTTTTTGCTTGTGATTGAAGAAATGTCTACAAAAATATTTTAATTCCGTGAAGCAACTGAATGAAAAATTGAAAGTATTCATATTTTATACTTGACCGAAAATTGTGAATTAACTAAAGAAGCTAAATTACTACTCCTTGAAGCTCACAATTTAAAATTTTAATCTAATTATTGTAATGCAATTATTATCATTATTATCATTACTATTTTCTTTTTAACTAACAAAAAGAGTTTTTTTTCATTGAATAGATTTTATATTTGACGTAAAATTTTACCAAAAAACCATTGGAGCAATTACTAACCAAATCTTGTTTTCTAATTTAATTAGCAAAAACTTATTTTTTCGATTAATTATGTTTGGATTCTAAGCCACAACCCAAATTTTCAGCACGCTTTTGTGAAAAAAATTTAAAATAGTGCAAATATACTATCGAGAAATATATGATATTTTTACGAAATAGAACGTGGCCAAGGCAGCCTAGTCGTCAAGGTAACGGACTCGTGGCATTGGCATGTCATGAGTTCGAGCCAAGTACTGCTTAAGACCCACCATGTAGGGGAGCGAAGAACGTTAAATATGTCTTAAACCCCCTCCCGATGTTGTGGTGTGGTAGTTAGGAGAGGGGTACCGCTCAGGTGTTGCCCTCGTCATTTAACCATAGTTCAAAATTACTAGGTCCGTCGTGAAAAGCCAACGAACAGCTCATCAGAGCGTTAATGTTCCCTCCCTCATACCTCTTACGAAATAAAAAAACAATAGTGAATTAATAAGAAGTGAAAATTAATTTATTTTACCAGTATTGAAAACTTTTATAAAAATAAACGAGAACACACCTGTAATTTTTCTATCCCACAATATCTTATTCAATTTTCCCATCCAATGAAATTTTCCGTCTTCGCTTCTAAGCTGCACCCAATTTTTAGTAGCACTAACATCGGAATAAAAAGGTGCGCCTTAGATTCGAATAAACATGGCAATATGGTGATTTTAAAGTCTCTGCATCTTTTAAGTTTGCCTTTTTTTCTATTTAAAATTCCTGCCTGCTGTGCCAATTTAAGCTCATTTCGGGCCCTGGATGCAGAAAATACACCGGCATTCTAGGACTGAAGAAGCAAAATTTACAACCACTAAACCTGGTTAAGTCCAGCTTATCTTGGCCTTTCCTAGGCCCGGCACTGACTGACTGTCTGTAAACCGGCACTGGCTGTCTGGTATTTTCTATCATTGAACATTTTTAATTCCCTGGTCAGTCTGACTAAATCTATACAAATAAATAAAATTGAAGTGTCTGTTCGTAATTTCAAATTAGCAGCTTTTTACTAAATGCATTTAAAGGCATATACGGTACTTATATCAAAAAATCAATTTTTAAAATTTTTGTCTGTCTGTTTGTTCCGGCTATCTCGGAAACTTCTGGTCCAATTTTAAAAATTCTTTCACCAATGGAAAGCTACATTATCAGCAAGTAACATAAGATATATTTTATCTCCATATTCCTACGGAAACGGAAACAATGCGGGTAAAAAGTTGACGTTGCTTTCTCCCCGCCAAGTTGGCGCAAAATTGTGCATTGGGTCAATAATGGAAATCTCTTAATAAAAATTTTCTCACATTTGTAACAAATAACTGAAACATAGTGTAATTTAGCATCTTTGCAAAAATCAATTTTTTAAATGGTTTTTTATTAAACGTCTAACGTTTATTACGTTACGTTTGTTAAATGTCAAACTCAAACTTTGAGAAATATCGCCAAGTTGGCTAAGAAGTTCTCTATTCCGACAATCCCACATATTTTAATGCAAATTTTCTCCCACTTTTTAAGGAGGGAAACGAAATAAAGTTTTAGCGAATTGCGCGCGCGGGATATTAATTGACAGTTTCATAAAAAGCTTTGATTACTTTAGTTGTTTTGATTAGTTTTAAAAGTATTTATTACTTTGAATTTTTTTTTAACCTAATTATATATTATTCATTTTTTGCACAAAATTTTTCACTTATACTGAATTTAGATATTGTACATGGAGGTATTACTTTGAAGAAATACTATGGTGGCATCCATACAATGTCACTCGCTGAAGGAAGAGGGAGCTTTACACAATAATTATTTCATCTTAGGTCTTTCTAATATTCAAACCTTTGAAATAAGTACAAATACTACATGGCGGAAGATATTTTGCGACGAAAAACAACCAAATATGCCTTTCAATGAACAAATCTGCAACGTAACGCAATAAAGGTTTTCAGAATGGTTAGGACGAAGCTACATGATTTTGGAATGATTTGCCCTAGACGTGTCGACGGAAATGGCTTTGATAATGAAATTACTTGAGAATTAAACTACGATTTTATAGCATTGCAACATCAAGTAACAGAATTTACTCCTCAATTAACTACAGAACAAAGTCACGTTTTCTAACAAGTGTTACGCTAAGTAGAATCCATCAGTGGTGCACTCTTTTTTTCTCGAAGCCCCTGGAGGAACAAGAAAAACATTTTTGCTAAACTTATCACTAATGACCATCAGAAAAACCCAGAAGATAGCAGTTGCTATGGCTTCTTCTGGTAAAGCCGCGATTTCACTGACCAACGGTCGTACTGCACATTCCGTTTTAAAATTATCGCTTAAACTTGCATTTGAAGATTCACTCATCTGAAATTGCAGAAAAAATAGTTCTCAAGGCTGGATGCTTCCACAATGTAAGCTGTTAGTGTGGGATGAAAGTACGATGTCTCACAATAAAGCTATAGAAGCGTTATAAATCGGACTCTTTAGGATTTACGAGATAGTACATATATTATAGGAGGAATGGTACTTTATTATATATTGGCTGGTGAATTCTAGCTTATGGAGAAAAGTTGAAAAATTCAGTCTGAAAATGAATATGAGAGTGCATCTTCATAATGACATAGATTCGGAACATTATGCAGAAACGCAATTGAAAATTGGTTATGCATGTTTGGACGCAAATACTGTAGGTTAGATTTTACTTTCAGAGAATTTTGTAATGTAGAAGAAAATGATGTAAATCTTATTGCTCAAATTTACCCGGGGTTGCAACAAAATTTAAATTCGGATCAGTGGTTGCGTGCAAGATCAATATTGGCGCCTAACAATGACATTGTCCATAAAATCAACATTGAAAATTATAACGACGTGCGGGGGAAAGGGAGGATTGAAGAAATATTTATCAATGAATTCAATCATGGATAAAGAACAAAGTACTTCATATCCCACGGAGTTCTTAAATTCACTTAAACTTTCGGGTGTACCCTCACATAAACTTCAATTAAAACTAAATGTACCAGTTATGCAAAATCTCGATGCTCCTCGACTATGTAAAGGAACGAGGCTTTGGATCCAAAAACTGATGCAGAATGTACTTGGTGGCAATATTTGAACATATGTCATGAAAAGGGATAGTGTGTTATCATACCTCGAATTCCAAGTATCTCCACTGACCTACCGTTTCAATTCAAACAAGTTCAATTTCCAGTTTTACTGTTGCTATTAACAAAGCTAACATTTCAGGTAGCAGGGGTATATTTGGAAAAGCAATGTTTTCCCCATGGCCAACTATATGTAGCCTGATCCGTGTGTCCAATGCCCAGATTTGCAACTGCGTGTCATATTTGCATCTAACGGAAGAACATATAATATGGTATACCGTAGCATCTTAGAATAATATTCTGCTTTGAGTTCTTTTAAAGAGGAATTATATATTAAACGTAGATACTTTCGATTTTTAAAAATATTAATAGTTTAAGTTATTGAATATTTGTTGTTAATTATTATAATAAGTTACGTTTTCAGTTTTTTTAAACTAAGCCCAATTTTAGAACTTTTAAATTTTATTGGTTCCAGTCAAGCAATAAAAAAAATTACCATATTATATTATTTACTATCTAATGATAATCTTTATGACTTTGACAGTTACTTAAAGACATCAAAGCGAGCGGAGCCGCAGGTGAAAGCTAGTTTTTAATATAATGGATGTTGTGATTTTTTTGCGCGATACATTTTACGCGTATTAAATTCAGAATTATAAAGTTAATTCAAAATATATCCCTTTCAGTTAAATATGTAATAACATTTTTAAGTAGTAAAATTTTTATTAAATTATTTTAGTACCATAGTTAAAATATTGATTTGGTCTAGTTCACTTTTAAATTAGAAAATAAATCATACACAAAATGATAATCCACAGAATGAACTTTTAAAAACACTTGCTTTTAAAGAATTAATTTTCTAAATATGTAAATAGTTTTTTCATTAGTTCACGGCATACATAAGTCCGAAGTCTCTAGGAAAGAAGAGAAAAGTACAAAAGGGGGGGGGGAAGAATAGGAAACTTATTGTTCTGTAAATAAAACAGCAAAGAGAGGAAAAACTGTAGAGTATGAGGGGGAGGTAGTCCCCACTTTTGGTGATGTTTGAGAAGGGGGTTTGCGTAGGACAGTGGTGGCCAACCCAAATGACCTTTAGATCACTTCGGAAAAACATTACAATTCCACGGGCTACATATATATATATATATATATATATATATATATCCTAAATTTTGCTGGGTGGGTGTGTATTTGATGCAATTGATACATTTTGAATTTTTAATTCTTTAAGTTTTGAAAGCTATAATTTTTCAATGAAGATTCAAATAACAATAATTTTTCTGAAATGCTTTAATGGCATTAAATGCATCGACTATTAAATTATCTTTTCCTTGTATTTATGTATTTAAATGATTAACTTTTTGTTGACTACTAAAAAACATAAATTCAATACCATTCATCATTTCTTAATTTTGGTACAAAGCAACGTGGTAAAATAGAAACAGTTATGGGATTTATTTGTTACAATATTGCTTAAAATAATTGCGTACTTTGTAAAGGTATAATGAATCGCGAGGGCCTCAAAATTATTCAAGGCGCGCCGCCGTTTGCGCCCCCCCCCCCTGGCGTCGGGCAATCATTCTGACTGAAGTAAAATATGTTGAATATTGCTCGTCGTAGTCACCTTTTGAACTTTGGATAGAAACGTTTATTTCTTTCAGGACTTATTTCAATTCAACTTATTTTTTATATTTCTAAAAATACCTATAAAAATAAGATTACTTATTTTGCGAGATTTGAAACAAATCTACTCAAATTTTTATTTAAAAAAAAGTCTAGGTTTCAAAGTTTGAATGAAAGGGAAATGTATTTGCTCTCTCTCTCTCTCTCTCTTTTAAATCATAGACTTTAGTATCAAATACAAGTGAATTATTCATTACCCAACGTAAATGGTGTGACTTGTATTTATGGTGTAAAAAAGGTATATTAACTCAGCGCATAAAGGCAAACGAAGAGTTTTAGAAAGGACTTTTTCCAAAACTAGAAAAATTTTATTTCGAATGTGTTTTCGCTGAAATTCTTGATGGAAGTGCACCACACACACGAGATGTGTCTTTGAGCAGTAGTGTAGCTAAGTATCCAAAAGCCCTGGTGGGAAAAAAGGGCCCTATCTTGTGGTTGGATTTTATCAAGTAAAAAAGTAAAAATATATGAATATTTTAAACACACAAAGCTACAATTTTCATTTAATATTTTTTGTTTCTGGGCGTTGTTTGCGCTTAGACGCACCACCGGGTTTCTTTTTTTTATGCATAATTTTAGCTTTTTAATTTATCCAATACAATTCATATCTGCTCGATCACTTACTGTAGTTGAGAGGAAGAAGAAACGTCATTTTGCACCACGAAGCGTCGCTGGGAATCTCTATTTATTTATTCATTCGGAAGGATCCAACTCATCCACCCCAGAGGGCTTAGATCTACAAAATGGGCCACCGATATAGACAGGGAATGATACAAAAAATATGCGTGAGCAAGGAAATACAATACAATATTGTTATAATTATTTTTTAAAAATACATCTGCAAAGGAACACTGGAGGAGAGGGGGTGGAGAAATTAAATCAGTGTACTGCAGAAACGAGAAGATTGCGAAACATTGAAACAAGAAACTAGCTTATATAATGAAA
Source organism: Trichonephila clavata (assembly GCA_019973975.1). Lineage (NCBI taxonomy): Eukaryota > Metazoa > Arthropoda > Arachnida > Araneae > Nephilidae > Trichonephila > Trichonephila clavata. Next base: position 71,932 of record BMAO01021573.1, on the reverse strand, counting down.
CATATCGTTATTAAAAATAGTATCTAACTAGGGAGGAATTGCTTCTTGTGTGTATAGTAAGATTTTTCATGGAACTCGAAGTTCCCTTTTCAAGTAACAGTTTATAGAAAAACAAAACAAAACAATTGAAAAGAACGAACTTTTCAATAATAGCAGTTCGCAACACAGAACAAACAGCGAAAAGAAATTAGGGAAATTCCTTTCCAATTCGAAATTACTTTCAACTGAATTATGATTATTATAGTTGTTATGTTGCAATTCTTTTATATTTATATTTTAAATTTTGGAAAAATTATCGCAAATTCTGCTTGCTTGGTCGACAGGGTCCGAGGGCCCGCCGCCTAGACCATTGGTAGCTACGTCACTGCCTTTGAAAGAGCCACTTGAAGTAGAGGAATCTATTAAAAGCCAAAAAAATAAAAGTGACTGATATAGGAAAGAAAATAAAATCTATATGTTATCGAATGATTGTTTGATTAAAGTTAAACTTTCAAGCTACACTCGGACTATCGTGACAACATCATAATTTTCAACTTCAGTCAAAGGACAAGCACAATACCTGAGCTGGCATCCCAGTTTTCAAGCTTCCACGTCCCCCAACACGAGGACTTTGAGTCACGGCCCCCTCTTTGAAGGGTCTTCAGTAGCAAAAGAATTTGAATCCATGACTTAAGCACCATCCCCTCCCCCGACCATGAGTTTTTGACCATGACCCTCTTGGCTACTGTGATCACCTATATCTTCTCAAACATAATATCGTAAGAACTGAACATGATCTTTCTATGTACTACGCAACGTGTTTCTGGATTCCTACATAAGATAATATTATTAATTTGCTACCACGCGTAAAAATTAAATAATCGTATGGTTATCTAACGGTATAAATATTAAATTTATGTTATTGTATACTAAAATCTATAACTACATGTGATTTAAAAGGTATTTTAATCTATATGTATATGCAGCATAAAATATATCATATCTATCATTATGCAACGCTTTTATCAACGTTGATAAATTTCAGAATTTGTACTGAGGAACGATGGGAAAATGAAATTTGTAATATTTATTCTTTTGTTTGTACTTTCTTCATTTAAAAATTGTCTGAATATTTTTGAAATACACATGTACTATTTATACTGCTATTCTTAATTAAAAGTAATGGAATGAAATTATTATTTGCGTATTTGTTTGAAAAATATTTAATATTATTTTATAGATAAGAATTTGTCTAAGAAGAAAATTGACACAATTCTTTGTTGATTTTCTATGGGACTCAAAATATTTTTTATGATGAAAGATTTTTTACTTAGATAAGTAGAACCAAAATCGGAGAGCAGAGTGCATACAATTTTCTCTTTTCAAACAATTAAATCTCTCCAGTAATGATGTTCAATAATTTACAAAATAGCTGTAAACTTATATTTCCGATTTTTTCGAAATTTTGTAATTGACTATAATTCTGGAGGTCTTTGTCAAATAAGGTCCATTATAAATTTATCAACTTCCACGCTCTCAAATACTGACGCATTTGTTAAGTAGTGCTTAGTACCGCTGAGAATTGTTCCGTGAAATAGGTTGCCAGTCTTGTTCTGTCGTATAAAAGTAAAATTGTATCATGCTGTTTCTTCAATTAAAACATGAAATTTAATTTTCCATTGTGTTAAATTCACCTATTCTTCCTTTGAAAATCATTTATTCTGAAAAAATTAAACAGTTGCGTTCTCTACATCATTTATCTAGAGATCTGATCTTCAAACTGACCTCCACAAAACCTTGGAGTTCCACAAGTCACAGTAAAAAAGAAATCGGAAATAAAAAATACAAATGTGTATGCAAAATGGATTCACGTTCTCATGAAATTCGTATAACCATAGTTATCTAATGATGATCTCATACAGTAAATTCAAAAATTTTATTTATACATGTAGGAAAGGACACAGGTTTTTTTTATTTCTTTTTATTCTTATTTGAATTGTAAGAGATGGCGCTACTAATGGAAACCACGTGAATCTTCGCTTCGCGATACAGTGATGTCATATGTCTATGATGTGGCAAAAAACTGGGAGTTACACGAAAGAATCCACGAGGGTAGGTCAGATGGAATCTGTATCTCCGTTTTTTTTAGAGTGAACGCGTGTTTTCCGAATTAGTATGGTGCTATCTGGGTAGTAAAATTGCTCTTGAGTTAATTATTTCAAACCCCTTGTAAATAGTTAAATGTTTTGGTTGTGTTTTAATAAATTAGGTCATTTTAACTCTCTGTGATCATTTAATATTAAGTTTGAACCTTCCCTAGGCGCCGTCCAACAAATTGGGGGCTCGACCGAGATTTTAAACTATTCAAATTTTTGTCTAAGAGCATTTTTTAAAAGTTTTACCTCCTCATGGATTTTTGATTTCCTGAGTTGTACATGGACCTTGCCTTGCATCGAATAGAGACCCGGCGATTCCACTAGCTGGGTAAGAAGTTTTACGAGTGATGCAGAAGTTTTACGAGCGATATGGAGATTTTGCGAGCCATACGGAAATATTTCAGCAAGAACAGTCAACAAAAACCAGAGGTCCATTGACTTGGTAAGAAACACAGAATCTTGGCGAATTTCTACGTCGGCTGCAGTCAACCAAAACTGGAAGCCCAGCGACTCAACGAGATACAGAACGAATTGAACGGGATTACCTTGATTATTGAGGTCAACGATGACGAGAGAACCTTTGGAACTGCATTAAATTGCGAGTTATCAACACGAAACAAGATTTCCTGTGTCCATTGAGGTCAACGTAAAGTGCCTTCAGAATTACATTGCATTGTGCTAGTATCCTTTTTTGGTATTGTGTGAGTAATCAGCGAAAATTAAATAAAAGATTTTGTGTGTATATTTAATGTTCTGTGAATCTGAAATTGAATTTTGAAGTAACAGGTACTATTATTGTTTTAATTGCAGGCATAGATATTTGATGTTCTTTCAATTTTTTGGATTAATAACTGAGTACTTTCCGTGTTTATTTCTTAGCAATTTACTTTTGATAAATGAGAGGAACGCGTTTTTTTAATAAAAATGAAATTGATATTAACTGTAATACTGTTGTGTTTTGCAAGAGGATTTCGGTTCTAGGTATTCTTTAAAAAGTTCATTTTTGTCCATAATTATTTATAACTGATAATTGCATCTTATTTAAATTACCTTTTGTTTCTGCTTAGGTGAGTAAACATTTTGCGTTTCATTTTAATAGTTTTGTCTCATTTAACTTGGGTAAAAACTTAAGTTGTTCTCTGGGTCACCACTGGCATTCTTACTCGTGAAAAAGAAAGAGGTTTTAATGTCACTCGCCGCAGATTTGGATCTTACCATCGAAGCAAGTATCACAAAATTGAAGTTAAAGGAGCTGATCGTAAAAAGCCCAGATTACGTTGAAGACGATGTTAAAAAGATGCTTGAAAGCATTGTGGAGGAACGTACAAAAAGAGAAGAGAGAGAAAGAGCTGAAAGAGAGAGGATATGCGAAAAGAAGAGAGAGAAACATGAGAATACAAATTAGAGAAGTTGCGAATACAACAGACTGCCGGTATGCCGAATAAAGCCGAAAACGTTCAAACATCGAATCAACTGATTCACGAAACTTTTCATAAGTTTAATATGAAGGAAGGTATTGGTTTGAATCTCACCTTATTTGAGCGTCATGCAGAACTTACTTTCTTGCCGAAAAAAGATTGAGTTCAAAACCTTATAAGGTTAATACCCGTCAAAATTGCCCATCTGATCTCAAGAGAACCAACTGATAAATGGAAAGATTACGATCATGTAAAGGATTTACTCTTACAAAGATTTAAATTACCTCCGGAAAAATTTCGTCAGTTATTTTTGTTTCACCAAAAGTCCGATGAACGAACATGGCAAGATTTTCAACACGAATTACAGACGTATTTTGATGGATGGACTTTGGGCTTAAAAGTTAACACCTACGACCAATTACGAGAATTAATCATAGCCGATCAAATGAAGATGAAGGCGCCATATGATTTTCAGGAACACTTTTTGGACGAATGGTCTGCTATTAACTCATCTAATGAGCTAGCAAAAAAATTTGAAGATTATGTGGACGTCCGAAGAACTATAGGGCCAAAGCAGTTAAACTCATTCGGTAAAAGATCGAACAATAACGATAATTGTTCTCAAAGGCAAGAACGTTTTCACCTTGAAATAATTGGAATGATAGAAAATGCTTTCAGTCGACGAGAACTTACGATAAAAGAGTTAAACAGGTAACATGTAGCTACTGCAGGGGACCAGGTCACTATGCCGTAGATTGTACAAAGCACAACAAAGGCTCGAAAATCAATAAATCATCAGGCTCTCCGGTCCAGATTTGTTTTCGAATTCAGCAAGACAGAATTAAGACCAGGAAAATAACCATCGGAAAGAAGACTTTTGAGGCTCTCATCGACACTGGAAGCTCAGTTTCGCTCATTCGTGAAGATGTAATCAAAGGAATCATCGAGCAATCGAAGCTCTCGAAGGATATCGTCGTGTTATCTGGATTAGAAAAGTACGAAGTCAAAACAAAAGGATCGTTCCAACGACAAATCGAATTATTGGATGGAGAGAAATATTACGTAATATGGAATGTCGTCCCTGCGCTGTATTTGGAGTTCCAGGCTGTGATAGGATCGGACATTTTGGAACAGGCTTTTGTTGGCTGTGATAGAAAAGGTGTTTATTTCCGTAAACACGAAGAGAAAGTTTGGTTTGTAAATACACATGTTTATGAAGCAAGAACTGAAGACACGAAATCGAAGTTAAACATGTTATCAATCCTCGAATAAGAAAGGAACTCTCTGAACTAATCAACAGCTATACACGTAAGAAGACCGAAACGACAAATGTGTCTATGAGAATTATCCTGAAGGATGATATACCAGTTTACCAAACAGCACGCCGTTTGCCATTTCTGGAGAATCAGGCCGTCAACAAGCAGATCGACGAATGGTTGGATAAGGGAATCGTGAGACCAAGATCTTCTGAATATGCAAGTCCAATCGTATTAGTCAAGAAGAAAGACGGTACCGACAGACTATGCATTGACTATAGGAAACTGAACCGAAACCTAGTCAAGTATCGCTTCCCCTTGCCACTGATAGAGGACGTATTGGCTAGACTGCAAGACACCAAAGTGTATTCCACGTTAGACTTAAAAAATGGGTTTTTTCATGTCGCCGTGAACGAGGATTGCAAGCATTTAACCTCCTTTGTTGTACCATACGAGCAGTTCAAATTTAATAAGGTACCTTTTGGTCTCAGTACAAGCCGAAATATATTCCAAAGATATGTGTACAGCATTTTCAGGGAACTCATGCGAAAAGGCATCGTAATAATTTACTTGGACGATTTGATCATTCCAGCTAAAGATGAGAAAGAAGGTATGGAAAAACTGAAGAAAGTATTTGAGGTCGGATCCAGAATATGGGGTGGAGATCAAGTTTGAAAAATGTCAGTTTTTAAGACGAACGGTGGAATTTTTGGGTCACGTTGTCGAAAATAGAACGGTGCGCCCTTCAGTTGCAAAAACGATAGCTGTCAACAAGTTCCCTGTACCTACGACTGCCAAACAAGTCCAAAGCTTTTTAGGACTCACTGGCTATTTTCGAAAATTTATTCCGTCGTACTCTAAAATAGCGAAACCCTTGAGTGATCTAATTAGAAACGACAATCTATTTGCCTTTGAATGACCTCAAATAGAAGCCTTTGAAAAGCTCAAGCAATTATTGACTGAAAGTCTAGTATTAAGTATTTTCTAGCAGGGAAAAACAACCGAATTGCACACGGACGCAAGTCAACAAGGATTCGGAACCGTCTTACTCTAGGAGGCAGAAGATGGAAAATTGCATCCTGTTTAATACATGTCTAAAAAAAATACTCCGGCAGAAGAGAAATATAGCAGCTATGAACTTGAAGTTCTTGTGGTTGTCAACGCTTTAAAGAAATTTCGTACCTACCTTATGGGAAATCATTTCAAAGTCATAACGGACTGCTCAGCGTTTCAAAAGACTTTGGACAAAAAGGATTTGGTTACTAGTATAGCGTGATGGGCATTATTGCTGGAAGAGTTTGATTACGAATTTGTGCATCGTTTCGGGCAGAGAATGCAACATGTGGGTACCCTTAGAAGATATCCAGTCGCAATAATTACTAACGATACTCTAACCGCAAGATTAAAAAGGGCACAACAAGAGGATGAATACACTCAGAGTCTAAGGTCACTGATTGAAACAAACAGCAATTCAGACTTTTTCGATAAAAACGAAATACTTTACAAATATGTTGAAGGTTGTGAATTGATAGTTGTAACGAGAGATATGCAAACTGAGATAATAAAATTAGAACATGAGAATACGGACATTTCTCCGTTGCCCAGACTGAAGGAGTTGTCAAACAGGAATTCTTCATTCCCAATTTGAGCAAGCAAGTGCAGAATGTAATTGTTAACTGTGTGCCATGCATTTTGAACTACAAAAAGAGTGGAAAAAAGGATGGATTTCTCAACCCCATTCCTAAAGAAGATGCTTTGGATAAATTAAATTGCAACAAAAGACTTTTGGTAATCCGAAGAGAATAATAACAGACAGAGGCTCTGCTTTTACTTCTGGAACTTTTGGAGATTGTGCTAATTAAAACATTCAGCATTTGCAAATCGCCACCGGAGTACCCAGAGGGAATGGCCAAGTCGAGAGAATACACAGAACTATTATTCCCGTTTTGACCAAACTATCAATTGTGGAGTCTACAAAGTGGTTCAAGTTCGTAGACTCACTTCAAAGAGTTTTAAATAGTACATTTAATCGTAGTACTAAGTGGTCTCCATTTGAATTATTAATTGGCGTCACCATGAGAAACAAGGAAGACCTTCGCCTGAGGGAGTTACTGATGGACGAAATGATGGAGATTCAAGAACAGAGAACCAATTACGACAAGACGGAAAGAAAAATATTCAGAAGATGCAGGCAGAGAATAAAAGAACCTATGACAGGAAGCGCAGGAATGCCCCTAACTACCAGATGGGTGACTTGGTGGTCATTCAGAGAACACAATTTGGGACAGGTTTGAAATTAAGGCCTAAGTTTTTGGGACCATATAGAATAGTTAAAGTAAAACCTAGACATAGATATGATTTAGAGAAAGTGAGTGATCATGAGGGTCCTAAGATAACAAATTCATCTGCTGATTTAATGAAATTTTACTCACCATGATGATGCATTTTTATATAAAAAGCGTTTACTATTCTTCTTAAAAAACATAATGTGTATTAATGTGTTTTGTTTTCTTTGCTATTAATGTTTCATTTTTGAGAGTTGTATCCTTATTTTCAAATTTGAATGTCTATTGTGGAATTTTTTATCTCTGATTAGTATTAATTTTGCAGAGGCCTACATTTTATTGTGCTATGTAAAATCACTGAGGTCAGTGATTCCCAGGGTGGCCGAACTTGTAGGAAAAGGATGCAGGTTTTTTTATTTCTATTTATTCTTATTTGAATTGTAAGAGATGGCGCCACTAATGGAAACCATATGAATCTTCGCTTCGCGATACAGTGATGTCATATGTCTATAATATGGCAAAAAACTGGGAGTTGCACGAAAGATTGTACGAAAGTCGGTCGGATGGAATCTGTCTCTCCGTTTTTTTTTAGAGTGAAGGTGCGTTTTTCAAATTAGTTTGGTGCTATCTCGGTAGTAAAATTGCTCTTGAGTTAATTATTTGAAACCCCTTGTAAATAGTTAAATTTTTTTATTGTGTTTTAATAAATTAGGTCATTTTGACTCTCTGTGATCATTTAACATAAAATTTGAACCTTCCCTAGACACAATTTAAAGTTGCTTTGAAAAACTCTTTTTAAACTTTTATTTAATATATTAAATGATTTTTAAAATTTTTTTTTTATCTATAGATTGTGAATACACTATTGTTTTCTATCCCGAGTTCCAAGAATTAATTTTATACTAGGTAGTATAATGTTCTGGGGGAAGAACACATATAATGAAGAAGATGGAACAATTTATCGAGATATCAACAGATTTAATAAGCTAGATTTAAGCTAGAACTCCTAAATTTTAGGTTGCCAATTCATGTAAAATACGCAGAATTTTTGACACAGGTATGAACATTTTAATGCTATTCACAAAAATGTATTTAGTAAGTGAAAAATGTTTCTCAAAGCGAGTAGCTACAAAAATTAAAATATAAAAACGAATTAAACGTAGAATATGAAATACCACTGCACATAATTTCAAATTCCGACAGTTTGTGTAAAAAATTGTGAACGCACATCTCTGTTACTAAATATAATGCATGCGCAGAAAACATTTGGATCACAAATAAATATTATCAATGAAAAAAATACCACTAAAATTTCATCACAGTAATTTCTAATAAAAATAAAATGTTTTTTGAAAATTGTCTTTACATATAATATTAAAAATATGTTTGTCTATATATTTTAAATACTATTTTAAGATAAGTTTTTCTAAGTGTGGAATGAGATTCCCCGAAAACCAGTGCCGGATTACTCATTTGGTGGAGTAGGCGATTGCCTGTGGATCGCATGCTTTTTGGGAGCCCCAAAAAAATTGAGAAAACCAAATATGTAGCTATTTTTTGCTGCAAGAATTAGTTTTTATTACAGATTCTCTAATAAATAATTATTGTTTAGTTATATATTTTTAATTGGCTATTTGTTATTTTATTTATGCAATGAAATATATCGCTAAAATGTTGTGTAATAAAATTAATAGGCTGCAGGGCACCAAGAAATGGACTGCCTAGGGGTTTCCATGCCGTTTTATCCAACATTGCCAAGAACACCTTACAGTTCGAAAGCGCCGCATTCATACCAAGGCAGTCACCGTCGTGCGTCTAGCCAATCAGAGACTTCATCTCATTCAGTCGAAGAAATTCTGATCGCGACAATTTTAACTTAAAAATTTAAAGTAAAAAAACTTTTTTAAAAACAAGCTTTTATTTAAACTCTCTAAAAAGAAAAAATAAACTTTTCCGTTAAAACTTTTTTACTATCAACTTATAACGTCATTACACAATTTATATAATATAAAAGCTTGTCGCAAGATTAAGTATTCGTATTTACTTAGTTTGAAATTTTTAAAAAGTAAAATCAATCAAATCAAGTCAATTAATTTACTTGTTTATCTACACAGGTAAATCTCGTGACAAGCTTTTATATCATACAAATTGTGTAATGACGTTATAAGTTGATAGTAAAAAAGTTTTAAAGGAAAAGTTTATTTTATTCTTTTTAGTGGGCTTGTTTTAAAAAAAAGTTGTTTTTTTTTTACTTTTAATTTATTTTTTACTTTTTAGTTACAGCTGGACAAATTTCTCAGCCTGTTCATCTCATTCAAAGCTGGTTCGCTATTACCGGTTTAGCTGAATCAATTCTCGCAAAAAGAGTAATCGAAGAAAAACACAATTTTTTTTTTAAAAAATCCGTAATTTTTAAGCAATTTTTTCAATCTTCGTACAGATCTTGTATAATATTGTTCCACACACGATAAATAAGTTTCGTCAGATTATCTTTATAAATGACAAAGTTATTAAATGTTAATCAAAATTTTGAGTATTTTTTGAAAAATTGTAAAAAAAAAAGTTTTTGACACATTTCATTTTTTATAAATGACTGATTCTAAAAGAAAAAATCGTGAGCTGTTTTAGTACGGAATGTCGATTTATTTAAATGAAAAAAAATTCATGCGCGGCAATTTAGACATCATTTTCATAAAATTGTATCGATTTTGACTCAGTTTTTAAAAAAATCGTAAAAAATACAAATATTATTATTTTGTAAAAATATTGTACCGTATCGTGGCGAAATAAGTGATCTTTCCGATTCTGTAATTATTTTTTGTCTGAGTGTTTCAAAAAAATTTAGATTGCTGTTTTGAAAACGTCAAAACTCCAAAACAAAATTCCCTCTTTGCTCCTCATTTTGAGTTGCCAAGCATAGCGGAATAAACAGCGTACAGTGGTAAAGCAATTATGCGTTTTAAGGTTTTTAATTAATATCTTTTCAACTAATTGTAATATCGGAATACAAATGTTCAAAACATGCATTGTCATCCAAACTAAACGTGTATACAAAATTTCAGCTCAATCGGTTGAAGATATGAGCTTCAAAATTGAGTTGCAAGATTCCACCCGAACCATACATACATACAGTACAAGTCAAATAAAAGCTTGTAAATGATTTAACTCCAGGCGTTTGAGCGTGTACAGCTTAGTCACATGTCGCGCACTCAACCAATCACGGATGAGTATGCTTTTGTAACAGATTTGGAATTTTTAGAGTCTCCTTTTGTACAATATTTTGGATAGGTTTTTTTAAGTTTATAATTTTACAACTTGTAAAAATGAGTAAATATGATGAGAGAGGCTCATAATAGAAGTCCAAAAGTAGACGATTTAGAGAATAAAAGTCATAAAAAAATAACACTTTTAAAAATGAATATTTTAAACATAGGTTTTCTTTCAAGCTTCATACTTTGCGTAACATAATTTTTCATACCTTAAATTTTAAGAGCGAAAGGGAGTTTTAAATCAATTGAATTTACTCAATTTTTCATTTTTTTAATTTAATTTTTAGAGGGAATATTTTTAATTTACTTGTAGCAATACTCAACTGTTACACGTTGTAAGCAATCGGAACTATGAATAAAGTTTAATTCTTTAAATAGCTGGTTTTAATCAATTAATTTTTATTCATTATAGCTGAATTATCGTATTGTCATCCAAAAAAATTCCTGTATATAAAATTTCAGCTCAACTAAGGGTTTTAAAACGCGAAGAAAAAAAAACTATAGAATTTTGACCCAAGCCCTTAAAATAGTCGCTATATCGCCAAAAATGATGCCAACTTGGCTATGTCTGTAACTCATTGAATAATAATTATTAGTAAGTTAATTTTTAGTAACTATAATAAAATTTTTGTATTGTCACCCACAAAACAGTCGTGTATAGAGAATTTCAGCTCAATTGAGCACTTTAAAATGTGAGAATAAAAACTTTTAAGGTTTTGACCCATGTCGCTAAAATGGTCATTACGTCCCCAAAAATGATGCCAACATGGCTGCATCTGTAATTCTTTGAATATTAATTTTAATCAATTAATTTTTATTAATTATAACTAAATTATCATTCAAAATAATTCTGTATATAAAATTCCAGCTCAATTCAGTGCTTTAAAATGCGAGAAAAAATCTCTTAAAGTTTTGACCTCGACATAGTTATATATGAAAAGAAGAAAACCCATTAATTAAAATTAAAAGCACAAGAGGAAATGCTTGGAAGAAAATTCGCAATTCCTTAAAAATTTCTTGTAATTATTTTTTACATTATATTTAATTTTGACTCTTGAAAAAATTGATAATAGGTATGTTATGGCAATTGTGTTATAAAATACAAACAAAATAAAAAAAAACTATTTAATATTTTTTTATACTTAGATAGAAATTTATAATACAAGTATCAAAAAAATTGAAGTACTTTTTATATAATAAGAATTTCTTTTTGCAACACAGAATATCAAAAACACCTTAATATTTAAAACAACTATTTCAAAAAACTCCCTAGATGCTAAAGCATATATGCTCTAGGGTTAATTTACATATTTTAATACATTCAATAATGATAAAATGTGCATTAAATAAAGTGTATTTCAGATTTATACTTGCATGAAAATATTTTGCATTGTATAAGATTTTGTTATTACTTAAGTTTTGTAAAAAATGTGTGTACCATCTTATTATTTTTATAATAATAAAACTTAATAGTTTTTAAAACGCTTTTATAAGTTTCACTTGTATGTAACGGAATCTTTAAACTCTATTTTCACCCGCTTAAAAAAGGCCAGATTAATTCGAAATTTTGCACACTTGTCAAGGACCGATGACAATACAATAATTTCGTAATTTTGTTCCATTGGACATAGGATCACGACATAGGAAAAACGATTTTCAGATTTGGCAACTATTTGATTATACAGTTTCCAGATTTGGCGACTAGTTCTATATACTATTTCCAGATTCGGCGACTAATTGAAGATCCCATTTCCAGATTTGGGGATTAAAAGATTGTTACCACTCGATAAAAGCGAAAGTGTTTGCGTCCGCAATACCTTACCACAATATAAACAATTGTCTAGATTCTCTGATGGTGGAAATTAAAAATGAAAGCCTCGTGCATGTGAAAAAAAGTATTTATGTTCTAACCCAGCCTTTCTCATACTGTGGGGTGCGTAAGTGCAGTTTATACACTCATGGACAAAAAACTAGCGTGCTTAGAAATAATTGCGGGATCGTAACGAAACTTGGCATGAAGATACATGTCGGATAAATATGCAAATGATTAGAAATACAACGTGGTTGCGCATTACGTATAGCCGGTAGAGGAAGTTTAACGTCGTTCTCCGTGGAGTATAAAACACGTAACCAAAGCTTGTTTGAGTAAGCTGAATAGTTTACAAAGGAAGTGCCGAGGTAGACATGCCATTAAGCCGTTTTTGTAGACAATATGAGCAGCTGTCGCAGTTTGAGAGGGGGAAATTCATCGGCATGATTGAAGCTGGGTGGTCAGCTAGGCGAGTAGCTCGTCAATTAGACCGCTCTGATTGTGTTGTGAGGAGGTGTTGGGACCATTGGATCCCAGATATGTCATTTACACGAAGACCAGGCTCAGAACGCACTCGACAGATCAGTCGTCGAGAAGACAGCCACATCATAAGAAACGCACATATACAGCTAACTGCTTCATTGGCCACCATCCAGGCACAGGAAGCATCTTCATTAGGGGCCCATTTGTCTTCTCAAACCATAAGCAGACGCCTGGCTGAGGGACATTTGGAATCACGGCGCCCATTACGTGTGCTACCCTTGACGCCCACCCATCGACGCCTCCGTTTGCAGTGATGCCGTGCACGAGGAAACTTGACTGCAGTGGAGTGGAACCAAGTCGTCCTTAGCGACGAATCCAGATTCAATCTCAGCAGTGATGAAAATCGTGTTCGTGTGTGGAGACCCCGTGGGGAAGCCTCAATCCTGCCTTTGCTTTACAGCGACACACCGCTCCCACAGCTTGTGTGAAGGATTAGGGTGTCATTGCCTACAATGCACGGTCACCCCTAAAATTGATCTGTGGCTCCATGACAGCCCAACGGTATGTCCATGTAATCCTGCAACCAGAAGAGTTGCCACTTATGTAACGGCTCCCATGAGCCATTTTTCAACATGACAATGCTCGGCCTCACACGCAAGGGTGTTACAAGACTGTCTCAACACTGTTATTACCCTTCCTTGGACTGTCAGATCCCCACATTTGTCTCCAATCAAGCATATCTGGGATCATTTGGGACGGCGATTCAGACATCCCACGAATTTGAACAAACTAGAGGCAAGGTTACAGCAAATATGGAACGAAATGTCTCAAGACATCTTACAGAACTTGTATCCCTCAATGCCCGATTGTATCGTGCATTCGAGCTAGGGGGGTTTCAACAGGGTATTAAATCCTCCTTTCATTTGCCTTTTTTTCTAAAATAAATGATCTTTTTTCTTTGATTTTCTAATCGTTTACTTATATCAAAGTAGTGATTACGTATTTAAAAATTTCGTTTCATTTTGACGCCTCCTTTTTGGTGTGCTAACTTTTTGTCCATGAGTGTAATATTAAAGTCACCTTGTAGCTTTAGCGTTGAAGTACCTTATTATTGCATTCAACACAATGCTCTTGTAGGAGGGGGAGCGATGAAAGTTATGTCTGAAAATTGGATCGCAAATATTGAAAGTTTGAGAAGCACTGTTCTAACCATTAAACTCAAATATGAAGTCTGTTTTTCTAAATTCTCTTGTCAGATCCGTGGAATGAAGCATCATTCATTGCTTCATTTTACCAAAAAAACTGAGAATTGATTTAGAGGTCTCTCTCTCTCTCCTTTCTGACTGTATTAAAAATTTCTCTCAAACCCTTCGATTCAAAAAGTGTACTTTTGTGTCTAATACGGATGCAAGTTTCAGAGAGAATATTGAGCTCTTTTTAGTGAAAAATTTCATTGACTTAACACTGTCTACCACATGAAATATTTCAAATATAGCTCTTGCAATTTCCCTTTAGTTGACCAATCCTAAATATTGCAAACCAGGCCGTATCGATGAAATGGTAAGATGCCAATAGGTATTCAAGATTCTAAAAAATGACGCATTTAAGATTTATTCATCAATGAATAAGTGATAGTTTAAAAAACTAAGAATACATGCTTTCATTGTAGATCGAACTAAAAAATGAAAAATAAATTTTAGTTTAAAAAAACTAAAATCACGCTTTGTGGCTAATCGAACTAAAAAGTAAAAAAATAATTCTTAGTGCAAGAATAAAATGATTAACGAAAAAATTAATGTCATTGGGGTAAAAGCCTGAGGTGCCTACATCAATTCTTATAATTTCTTACCAGTTATATTCCGAAATGCTGAGTTAGTGTAAAAATGCACCTACGCTTTTACAACCAATGACATTAATTTTCTCATTAATCATTTTATTCTTATACTAAGAATTATTTTTTTTAACTTTTTAGTTCGATTATCCATAAAAGGGCGATTTAGTTTTTTTAACTATATTTTATTATAATCATAATTTTCGAGCATGTATCTAGATCAGCGTTTCTTAACCCTATGTGCCAAGAGAGACTATCAGATGTGCCACAAGAATTTTCCACGAAGAATTAAAAGTGCATGAATTTTTTAGCTTTGAAAATAGTATTTGTAATTACTTCAACATTTACTAAAGATAGATATTTTCTTAATTGGTTTTCCTGCTATTATTTGATATCACTTTTTATTTACCCAGTTGTAACTGGCATACATTCAAATTGGTTTTCTTAAAATCAAAAGATTTGTGAAATAATCCAATCTTTACATTTTTTATGAGATTGCAGTGCTATGAATTAATGAAAAATATTTCACTCAGTAAGAAATAATTTGTGTGCGTGCGTGTGTCATCAGATATTTCAAAAAATCTTTTGATAAATATATGTTTGTAACATACATCTTTCACATTTTTTTATATTCATATGTGCGGTGAGCAAAAAAGAATGAAAAACACTGGTCACATTGTGTTGAGCTTATTAACTCTTTCATACTTGGCAGTACATTTGTTACTATTTCTTGTTTGTTTATTGTGTGGTGGTACATAAAAGAGACCCCTTGTTTCAATGCCTCAGAAATTGATGCTAGGGGGTACATTCTCTGAACCACCACAGAGGTCAACTCCTAGCACAGTTACTAAGTCTCCAACAATCAGAAGCTAATTGTGTCCAATGGCCTATACAGTAGTTCGATTCTTTGATCTGCGGTGAGTCTGTTGAGTGGTATATTTGGAAGTAACTACGTTGTGTATTTTTATGTGTAAATGAAAATGATTCTTGTGATATTTGATACAAATCAGTTAAGTACATACATTATATAACTAAATAAGTCAATATTACAATAATTAGTACCTACATGTGCATTGCTAGTATCAAAATATGAGAATCCAAAAAATGTACCACCATGCTATTGAAGGCCATCTTCTTTACAAATACAAAATGTGTTCCACTTATTCTTTGTAATAATGGAAGTGTTTATTGTGCCAAATAGATTTGTTGTAAGTTACATTTTTTTAAACGATAACAATATTTATTAAATAATAGTAAATACAAAATTATAAAAATGTCCTGAATGATATAGCTTGTGTTCAAGAAAAATAAATACAATTATTACCCTTATTATATATATTGACTAAATAAAAACTAGGTAAAATAAAATAATGTATACAATAGAATATTTAAAATTATAAATAACATTAGGTAAATTAGGACTAAACTAAAATTTAACTTACAGCACTAGATTAGGAAAACCCAAAATTTTTTAATTTATAAGATGAATAACAGTATAAGATGAAGTGTATTTATTTATTTTTCCTAGTTCATACAGAATAGATGTATTGTCTCTGCAAAGTTCCATTCTTCCTGGGGAAGAAAAAAAAAATCTTGTTTCAAAAACTATCATGCCGCTTGAAACGTAATGGTAAAAAAAAAATATGAACCTCATATTTCTTAAAACGTTGGACACCCTTTATTTGAAAAGTGTTCAATATTATTAATGTGTACCAGCTTTGTTCAATAATTACAGTTTTGTGAAATTTATCTAAAATATTTGCAATTATTTCCCTTTAATGCATTATTTTTATCAAAAATTCTGTGCATGAAAGAGTTAATTATGTTTCCATATCCAATGGAAACATGCATCATTAGCAGTGTAATGATGCATGTTAAGAAAAATTAACTTAATTTGTGTTGTTAATTGGATTGCTTTATAAAAAAATGCTCTTATTTTCCATCTCTGTTACATGAAAAAAATATTCAATGTTTCCACCAATACAGCAAATAAGAAGTTGCTGTAAACATGAAATATTCTTATTTAAATATTATAAACAAACATTTGTAAGAGCATAAAAATTTCAAAACTTATTAATTCACATTTGAAGAAATTTGTATAAACCTGAGTTAAAGTCAATCTTTTTTTTGGTTGAATACTATCTCTATAATATCCCTTATAGAAATTATTAGCACAATTATTGATAGTAAATTGTCGAAAAGTTGCGGCGACTTTCGAAAAAAAAAATTAAAATAGCTTTCTGTGCCTGAAACATGCATCTCATCTATTAACATAAATGTTGGTCT
The DNA here is from genome assembly GCA_019973975.1 of Trichonephila clavata. Taxonomy (NCBI): domain Eukaryota; kingdom Metazoa; phylum Arthropoda; class Arachnida; order Araneae; family Nephilidae; genus Trichonephila; species Trichonephila clavata. Next base: position 55,159 of record BMAO01021573.1, on the reverse strand, counting down.
TAATCGCATTTTTGTTTTTTGAAAATACGTCGAACCCACTATTGTTTCTTTCCCTCCCTTTTTAATGCTAACAAAATTGCGAAAAATTCTTTCCTCTTGCGATCCATACTTAACAAGTCAGAATCAACTATTTAGTGCGATTTTCAACAATAATCTTCAGCGTCTCCTAATGAACAAAAATCCACCACTCGTACCAAAAAGCTTTGGTGTGAATCGAACAACGAAAACATTTTTCCTTTCTACTTTGATCGTGACGCGTGAACGCCTTGGTGTGAATAAGCCTTAAGGGTTCCGTGAGTCGAAAAAGTTTAACCATTATCCAGAAATAAGAACTCTTCCCTGGCCAAGATTCACTGCTGTTTTAACCCCCCCCCTGCATGAAAAAGATAAAAGAATTAGCATTTATTTTACCATTTTTACGATTGTGACCCTCCTCCAGTGCTTAGCGAGCGTCTCTTTTCGCTGAGCGGAAAATTTTATGAAAGGAGTGCTCGAGAGAAAATTTTATTGCCCATCTTGGAAATCTTGAGACAAATATTTGTGCTATAAACTTCGCAATAGCCAACACCATCTAGATGTCATGTAAGGTATTAGATTAATTGCCAGAAAGGGGCTTAAAGATATTTAATATAAAAATATGAGCTATACCTTACTATAAAAATGAACGAGCTAGAATCCAGAATTGTACATCTATCCCATCATTGACTGCTCTTTCTAAGGATGTCATTATGGACCTCAGAAAAACTATTGCACCTCCTGTTAATGACATTATTTTTGTTGACGAATCTCCGCTATGGCCTTTTGAGTTAAAAGAAAAAGTCGCTTATAGAATAAGATAGATGTGGCAATATTTCACACGCACATCAGTTTTATTCTTTAAGTGCACCTCGACGTGAGTGATCAAGTGGGCAAGAAGGCGATTCTGTACAATACCGGACGTTTTTAGGTAAAGTATGAAATATGAGATTTATTACATACTTTGCCTAGGCATTGTATAAAATGCCCAGGCATTCTATAGAATGCCTAAAGCTATCTAGGCAAAGTATGAAAAAAGGTCATGATAAGGATATTATATATTAATGACTTACATTCCTAAAAGTAGAAATGTTATTCTGACAAAATAATGAGACTGCTATTAAAAAATTTATTGTTAAATTGTGATTTCGCAAATACTTGTTTTAAAATTCCTTCAGAAGTTCCAAGTTTATAGAAACCATCCTATTTCTTACTTATTACAAGTGCCCATATATTGGCATTCGAAAAAAATCAATGTTTTGTACTACAATACCTTTTTTTAAAAATAATTTTGATTTTTTCTGGCAAGTTTCACGTAGATGGCTGTACAGTTCAATATCATAACGTGTAACATTTTTGTATTTGGCTGAAAGTTCTTCCAAAATTCTATCACAACCTTTAGAATCCGGAATTTAATTTTGCTCTTGGAAAATTAAATTCCTAGAACAAGTTCACATCGTCAAACTGGGTGTTAAAATTACCGGCGGCAATTGGTATCGCCTACATGGTGCCGCACTAAAAAGGGATACCCACCCCCTGGGGAATGTACTAGGTCTTAAGACGGTAAAAATACCAATCTGCCACCCCATTGGGGGGAAAAAAGAATACGTGACGTAAATACTGTATAGCAGTTCTTCCCAACAGTTTTCTCTTCCAGACCGATCAACGTTTCATAATTTTACGGCGTCCCACTGAGGGTGGGACGTTGATTATTTATATTTTAAATTGTTTTGGTTTTATAATATAATTGTATTTAAACATGCCTTTATAGTAAAATTCAGTTTCACCAAAAAATAATTATAAAATGATTTCACATAAAATATAAAGTGATTTCCATGGAAAATCACACAAACACAAGAAAAATACGCCCCAATAAATATAATGGAAATAATTTAATGCTCCTTGAGTGGCTTGATACCCTTTGATCCACAGACCAGGGGTTGGGGACCACTGTTTTATGGTACTGACGCATTCTTCAACAGTTTAAATGAGTTTACTTTTATTTTCCGCAAACATCACATCATAGCTATTCAGCAACCAATAGTCCCTGGGTTCCTTCTTAGTAGTCATTTTAGCATTTTTATATCAGTTATTAATTTCTAGTAAGTAATTTCAGTTACGAAAAAACCTTTTTTTTTTTTTTTGCAGCATGAACTTGAATCATGAGCAACTAGCCTTTGAATAGTTGTTTCATGTCTATGAACTATGGGTCGGCAATATTTTAGCTGTTTCGTGTCAAACCAATCTACCAATATGATTCAATGAACCACACAGTAAAGCATATTTGAAACAATTCAAAAATTTTCAGGTTTGTTGAGTAGTGCAAAGTGCCACTGAGAATTCTACCACGTGCCACATGTGACATAGGTTGCCGACCACTGCTATAGACCATGGCTCCTTCTCCAACACTATTGCTTGCTCCTCTATTTTCAGGTAGCACAGGAAAAAACCAATTTTTTGTTGAGCAAGTTTAAGTAAAATTGAGTATTTTGACACTTTCGAACAAACAGAAATATACAACTAACAGATTCTGAGCCTGAGGCACACGTTAAAAGTTTTATGTCTTGCCAATTGACAATATTCGAAATGAATCTGAGATGTATTTCTTACTTTACCGGTTTCTCATTAGGCATTGTATAGAATGCCGGATTTCATACTTTGCCTGTAACATATACATTGGAATCAATGCATATGCAGAATAAATTTTAACAGCTATACTGGTTATTTGTTAATATACAAGTAATACATTTTAGATATTCCTACTTGCACATGTCATTCAATGAAGAAAAGTAGAATAAGTTTACAAGTGATTAAGTAGGACAGTGGCAAATAGGGGAAGCACTTCCCAAGAGTTTTGTGCGAGCGCATCTCTCTCCTATTCTCAGTAAAGACAGAGAATCCCGTGGGAAAAACAGCCCTCTTATGTTTCCAGTTCATAAATGCTGAACTCACTCAGAGGACCAACTCTTGAAAGGTGTAGTTTTTATACGACTTTGAAATATTTGCACCGATGTATTAGGTATAAATAAAATGAGACTCAAAATTTAAAAAAAATCACATTGAATGTACAGTTAATGAACATATAAAGTGTAATAATTTACAAGTTAATCATAAATTTCTCAACAATTCAACAAATATACACAAATTAATTTAGGCAAAAAATCCATTATGGTAAAAGAATGACCTTTATTGTTAATAATTTATAGTTACATGAATAGAAGATAAAAGGGTTAAAATGTATGTTACAATTATATTACATGAATCTCTCCCTGAGAATGTGCGTATATGTATGATTGAAGTCAGTCAGTTGGCTAAAAATCTTCAGATTATCATTTTTGAGATTTTGATATTAAAATCTCCAATTCATGATCTTTCTAATGACATAACATACTTGCTATTTTATGAAATATAAATATGTCAAAAAGACTTTTAAAAATAATCAGCTGTTGTGTCACGCCCACTTTGACGATTAAGTGTAAATATTGGCTTTTTAATTCTGAGAAGAATTTACAAAGCCTCTACATATTTTCATTTAATTATACACAATCAACTGTAGAAGCTGAGAGTTTAACTGTTAGTTTGCTTACATACTTTTGGAGTGAAGTTTGTAAATTTTTAGAAATCATTGTGCTTTTAATTTTTTCAAATTTAGAACCTGGGCGAAAGTTTTTTATGGTGTATTAAAAAAGAAATTTCTGCTTCGAAACTTTTTACTTACGTTTTAGGATTTTAAATACTACATAACTTATTTGTGAGGATTTTATTGAAAACGTACTTGTTGCAAAAATGATAATAATACATTTATTTAGGTAGCTTGAAAATGAGATATAAGATAAAAGATCACCCATCATTTAATGGTGCACTTATTGAAACCAGAATAGATACTGGACAGGTAACAGTTGTTAAAACACTGAAAATATAAAAACATGCTTTTTAATCAAAGCAATAGTAAGAGAAATTTCATATCAACCAGTATTTCAACGGAAATTGAAGGGGAATCAAGAATATTTCAACGCTCATTACATTTTGGATAATAACTGTTCCCCGCCCCCTCTTTTTTCTCGAGGTAAGATTTTGTCCAAAAATTAATGTTTTCTATAACTTATATTTTTAAAATGTGTACATTTACTGTATGTATATACTCTATGTTCCTTATATGTAATTGTTTATACTGAAGTGACATTTTTGGAATATTCTTAAGACATTTTTATAGAAAAGGCGAATTTACAAAAATTCCTAGTGGTTTTATGTAAAAGAATGTTTTGAAAAAACTAGACAATATTTGTGAAAAATCTCACTTCAGTATAAATATAAATGTTTATTTATGAAAAAGACAAGTTTTTAAGCATTAATATTCAAGAGTTTTTTCAATAAAAGATACCTCAAATGTGTAATGCTTTTTGTCGTTCCAGGAAGCTGGTCACACTTAAAAATACATAAATGCCATATTTAAAAACATAAAAGCAGTTTTATTTTGGCTGTTTTAAAATCATTTGTCCAATTTTGAGAAACTTTTGAATTTTAAAAGTTTTAGAATTTGTGTTTGCATGTGGAACACACAAAACACTGATGAAAACTTTCGAAATGTTGTATAATCATGTATTCTCAAATGTAATCACAAATTCATACCCAAACCACATTGATACATTTTCACATTATGTTTATGATGCTTTATGGTCATCTTTGATTTTTGTAATGCATCGAAACTAAAATTCTTTAAAAATTGATGCAGAATTTGAGAAAATTGATGTAAATGGTACAAAATATCTCGTTAAACAAAATTTAAAAATGCTATGTATGTTATTTATGGGCATTATAAGACACTTTTTTGTTTCCTATTTACAAATGTTTTATAAAATGGGATTAATACATGTTGTAATTCATAATTTTTGTGATGAAGTGACACTTTATATTAAAAATACAATTTTCTCAAAGTAATGTTTATAAAACGACATGTAACTTTTTCTCTGAATCTACTATATGAACACCGCTGCAATTTTTACTTAACATTACTGATACGTAACTATATATACTGAAGAAATTTTTTTTGATATTCCTAAAATATTTGTCTAGATACCAGATATTGTAACAAAAAATGACAATTTTTCAAAAATTCTCAGTGATGCTACGTTAAAGTATAATTTGAAAAAACTAAACAATATATTTGAAAAATTTCATTTCAGTATAAATATAAAAGTTTAATTAATAAACAGACAAAATTTGAAGACTTTATATTTAACAGTTTCTGATAAAAAGGTGCATAGATAGCTGATATGCGAAGATTTTAATCGTTGCATCTAAAGCTTGTTATATACATAAAAATACATATATTTCATGTTTGAAAACATAAAAATAGTTTTATTTTGGCTGTTTTAGAAACCGTTTGACCAATTCAGAGAAACTTTTGAGATCTGATACATTTAAAAATACTGTCTGCATGTGAAAATACAAAATCCTAATGAAAATTTTCTAAATGTCGTATAATAAAGCATTCCCAAATGCCCACCAAAATCATAGTGGTACAATTTCACATTACATTTATGATGATTTATGGTCAACTTTGATATTTGTAATGCATGAAAGCTAAAAATTCTTCAAAAATTGATATAGAATTTGAGAAAATTGATGTAAATGCTATAAAATATCTCATTGGATGAAAAACTGAAAAATGCTATTTATGTATTTTCTGGGAAATTTTAGTACAATAGTGTTGGGTTGAAGCGAGCGAACTATTTTTTCTGGTGTAAGGATATCTGTGTGATGCGCCCACGCGTTCTTTTTCCCGCTTAATCCAACGCACTTCTTCTACGGGGACCACACGATCTACACGCTGTGTGCTATGAACATTATTTATGCTGTGTGCAGAATTCTTAATCGTTTTATTTAATTGTCCATAATAAAGTGTGCTGTCCAGAAGAGGTCTGAAAAATTATTTTTACAAAAAGAACAACAAATTGGTAGCAGAGCGTGGTTGGTGAACTGTGAATAGTCTTAGTGAACTGTGTGAACTTTTTGACAAAAATGGATAAGATAACTGTCCCCAATTTAAATGGGACGAACTATTTTATATGGGCTCTTAAGATGAAGGCTGCTTTGAGCCTGAAAAGATTGGATACTATGGTTACCAACGAAAAACCCGAAGACCTTAGCCGTAAGGAGGATTCCGATTGGGAACAAAGAAATGCTGACGCCGTCTCGTATATAAAGCTATCCCTTGCCGACGAACAGGCGCTACAGTTTGCGGAAGAGGACAACGCCAAAGTGCTGTGGGAAAAAATTAGAGGGACTTTCATCGGACTTACGGAGGACCGCAAAATAGACGCGGGCAATGAACTCAAAAACCTGATCATGAACAAAGGAGAAAACGCGGTGGATTACATTGCAAGAGCGAGGGGCATCTCGACTAAGTGTCACTCCCTCGGCTTAGAAGTCTCACAGAGGGAATTGGTGTATTATACAGTTCGAGGACTGACAGAAAAATTCGCACGCCTCAGGGAAATTTCGAAGACCCAACGAGAGAAATCTTTAGATGAAATCCTCCAAATTCTAAGGGAAGAAGAAGCATCCGTCAACTTACCATCTAAAAATCGCATGGAAGGAATAAATGCTGGAGCATTTTATTCTAGAAAGAAAAATGAAAGACAAACGAGGCTTTGCTATATATGCCGAAGGCAAAATCACATTGCAAAGGATTGTTTTTACAAAAATAAAAACATTCCAAACAGAACGACCCAAAGAAATAATCCATCAAGAAATCCAGGTACTTCTTCAAATTCAGTTTTCACAGCTTCAAACCGCGAAGAAAACGTCTGTGATAACACTTGGATCCTGGACAGTGGATCATCCTGTCATATGGCCAAAGACCCTGCATGGTTTCAGCAAATAAGTCCAGAAATCATGGATATTTATTTGGCAGATAAAGATTCCAAAATTGTAAGTAAAGGAACAGGTAACGTTTCAGCTAAAACTGTGAGTACAAAGCATTGTAATTCTATTAATTTGACAATTACTAATGTCAGTTATGTTCCTCAATTAAGATGTAATTTACTGTCTGTAACATGTTTAATGGATAAAGGTTGTAACATTAAATCAGATAATAATTGTGTATTGATATATGATAAAAATAATAAGTTAATAACAAAAGCATTTAAAAATAATGGTAGATTAGAAATAAAATTAGAACCTGTGTATAATTCTGAGTGTTATTTTTCTGACCAATCTACTAATAATTATGAAATTTGGCATAACAGGTTATGTCATGTAAAGTGTAAATATATGCTTAAAATGAAAGATTATATTGATATTGATAATGTAAATAATTTCAGATGTGAAACTTGTGATATAAGTAAGGTAACCAGAAAAACTTATCGTAGTATTGAAATAAATCAGAGTTCACAAATTCTTGAGTTGCTCCATGCCGACCTGTGTGGTCCAATTAATATCGAATCATATGGTGGTGCAAAATATTTTATGGTAATTGTAGATGATTTTTCTGGCATGTACTTTACTTATTTCTTAAAAAATAAAAATGAAGTGTTTGATATATTTTCTCAATTTAAAGCTAAATATGAAAATTTAACTGATAAAAGGATTAAAAAGATAAGAACTGATAATGGGTTAGAATTTGTAAATGAGCAACTAGATACTTTCCTTGCTAATTCAGGAATATTTCATGAAAAAACTATTCCGTACAACAGTGAAAGTAATGGTAAAGCAGAAAGAGCGAACCGTGTTCTTTTAGAAAGAGCTAGATCTTTACTATATGAAAGTAAGCTTCCTTTAAAATTTTGGGCCGAAGCTATTAATTGTAGTACTCAGGTATCTAATGTAACACCACGAAAAGGGAAAGAAAAAATCCCATTAGAAATTTGGACAGGTAATAAACCGAAATTAAATTATCTGAAAAAATTTGGCTGTGTGGCCTATTTTCACGTTCCGAAAGTATTGAGAAATAAATTTGAAGTTCCAGGAAGACGTGGAATTATGCTAGGATATGCTAGAGAAAGGAGGGGATATCGAATTTATGATATTAAAAATCAAAAAGTAATTGAAGAGAGATCAGTTAAATTCAATGAATCTTTAAAGGGTAGTAGTTATTTAGGTGAAACTGAAAATGAAACATGGATATTGACTCGTTTTTTGAAATCTCTCCCGAAATAAACGAAATTAATCAAAATTTAGAAAATAGAGTATTGTCTAATTTTGAAATAAATAATGAGCCTGTGGCAATTGAGAATGATAACTCAATTCCCCTTCAGACTGCATCGCATCAGACAGGCAGAATCCAACTCCCAGTACTTGAGTTGAATGATGTACAAAATCAAATCCCTGTTAGAAGGTCGGAAAGACTAAAATCTAAGCAGATGTCAATTCATTTAACGGATAATGTACCGAACTCTTATTTCGAGGCGAAAAATAGTGCTAATTGGGAAAATTGGAAATTAGCAATGGAGAATGAATTAGATTCGTTAGATAAACATAAAGTATGGGAAGTAGTACAAAAACCTGCAAAATCAAAATTGATAAAAACTAAGTGGGTGTATAGTTTAAAACAAGATGATGCTGGGAAAAATTTTAAATACAAAGCCAGGCTTGTAGCAGCTGGTTTTAATCAAATTAAAAATATAGATTATTCAGAGTCGTATTCACCAGTTGTAAATATTAAATCTTTTTGATTGTTAATTGCACTTGCAGCTAAATTAAAATTAAATGTTAATTTCTTTGATGTAAAAACTGCTTACTTATATAGTGATTTAGAAGAGACTGTGTATGTGTTACCTCCACCTGGTTATGAGAAATTAATTGGAGATGACAAAGTTTGTAAATTGAAAAAGAGTATTTATGGTTTGCCACAGTCAGGTAGAAACTGGTACATGAAATTAAAGTGTGAATTAGAAAAATTTGGTTTAAAACAATTAGCTTCTGATAATTGTGTATTTATTAAAACTGATAATCAAAGTGTTCTTATATTATGTATGTATGTAGATGATTTAGCTATTTTTTGTAACAATGATAAAATGTATGAAGATATTGTAAATAAGATTAAAAATGTATTTGAAGTGGTTGAAAACAAAACTGATAAGTTTTTAGGTATGGAAATTGAAAAACATGAAAATGGTATTTATTTATCTCAGTGTGAATATATTAATTCATTATTGATTAAATATAATTTAGAAAATTGTAAAAGTGTTAAGACTCCACTTGTGAAAGGGGAAGATAAAAGTTTTTCTTCTACAAATGAATTTATTGACATTACTATGTATCAGGAATTAATTGGTGAACTTTTGTATTTAGCTAATAGAACTCGCCCTGATATTTCATTTGTAACATCTTATTTATCACAATTTAATCATAAACCAGAGAAAAGACATTATAATTTGGCTAAAAGAGTATTAAGATATTTGATGGGTACAAAAGAGAAAAAATTGTTTTATGAAAAAGAATTTGGTATTTTAAATGCTAGTTCAGATGCAAGTTGGGGAAATGCAGAAAATGGAAAATCATTTTCTGGTGGTGTAATCTTACTTGGTAATTCATTAATTTTATGGAAATGTCGTAAACAGAAAAGTGTTAGTCTATCAACATGTGAAGCAGAGTTATTTTCTATTTCTGAAACTTGTAAAGATATAATTTGGACTGTAAATTTGTTAACTGAATTAAAATGTAAACAATTTATAAATAATGCTGTAACTTTAAATTCAGATAGTCAAGCAGCAATTCAGTGGATTAAGGGTACCCGTTCTTCAAATAAATCAAGGCATATGAATTTACGTTTTCATTTTGTGAAAGATTTAATTGAAAATACTGCAATAAAATTGGAATACATTCAAACTGATGTTTTAATTGCAGATTTTCTTACTAAAGCCACGAATGTACAAAAGTTACAATATTCAATGGAAAAAATTTCATTACTCTAATGATTTTTATGTCACTGTATTTGTTATATTTTATGTGTATTATGCATATGTGTTTATGATATTGTTCTTGTGTTTGAAAAAAAAAATGTATCACTCGCAGGAGGGGTGTGTTGGGTTGAAGCGAGCGAACTATTTTTTCTGGTGTAAGGATATCTGTGTGATGCGCCCACGCGTTCTTTTTCCCGCTTTATCCAACGCACTTCTTCTACGGGGACCACACGATCTACACGCTGTGTGCTATGAACATTATTTATGCTGTGTGCAGAATTCTTAATCGTTTTATTTAATTGTCCATAATAAAGTGTGCTGTCCAGAAGAGGTCTGAAAATTTATTTTTACAAAAAGAACAACAAATAGGAAACAAAAAAAGTCTTAAAATAAATATAGAAAAAGCTAATGTTTAATAAAATGGGACAAATACATGTTCTAATTCATAATTTTTGTGATGAAGTGACATTTCATATTAAAAATGCAATTTTCTTAAAATGATGTTTTTCAAACTGCGTGTACCTTTTCTCAGAATCAACTGTATGAATGCATATTCAACTTTCACTGCATATTACTGATATGCAACTATATATACTGAAGTGATCTTTTTTAGATATTTCTGAAATATTTTGGTAGAGAGTAGTTAAAGTAACAAAATATGACAATTTTCAAAAAATTCATATTGACACTTTCACGTTGCATGCTTTTGAAAGAAACTAAGCAACATGCTTGAAAAATCTCAATTTAGTATAAATGTAAAAGTCTATTTAATGTACAGACAAAATAATTTGAAGTCTATATTTAACAGGTTCTGATAAAAAAAAAAAAAGGTGCGTAAAAGTGTTTAATTTAACATTAGCGATAGAGTGGGTACCAACTGGCCTCAAGAGTTTATTAGCATCGTACAATAAAGTTACAATTTTGCTAATCATGATGTAATAGTAAGCCTCAAGAAAGTGATTGGGACAATTTACCTGATCTGGAACTAAACTCGCCCAACTTCTAGACCTCACCAACGTAAGGACTTTGAGTCTCGAAAAACTTAATGTGCATCAGCCCCTCAATGCGGTGGATTTTGGGAGGCGCCAGGACTCGAATCAACGCTGACCGCGAGTTTTCGCAACCACTTGGTCACTCTATTTGGTCAAGAGTATCCCTTGAAGGAGTGGATTTTTCAGAAAACGTAAATTGATGTGTGAGTGAAAGTTGTTAAAATGTGTTGCGAGAGATCATATTTATGAGTTTATGAAACAATTAGTCAGTCAAAAGACCTTCGTGATTTTTATCGTGACATTACAGTGAGAAATCATATACCCTGCTCTAACATAAATTGGAATTCGTGTTTTACTGCCTCGTAAATTTTTAGACTCAAACGTCTGGGTTTACTGTGTATGGGCGGACCTGTTGTCTCAATATAATGGACAGTGTTATGACATGCTTGTTTTCTTCTTGGGGTTAACTTAATTAAATCTGGGAAATTTGACAACAATCTGTGATAATACGTATCACCTGAAATCAACTTTACTGAAATAATGTCAGTCGCTGCAGAAATGCCAGATATAGAAATAGCAGTTACACTATCTATTAATTTACGCCGTTTTAAGTCAACCAAAAGTCCAAAGTTTTCCGAAAAATCTGCTCCGATTATTGGAATTGGTACAGAGGCGATCAAAAATTTCCAGCTAAATTTTCGTCGTAATCCCAAATTGATATTTAATAACTTAGATCCGTATGTCAAAATTATTGAATTATTAGCAGCAAACAAGTGTAATGGTTCAGGACTTAATTTTTTAAACATTTCAGGAACCGGCAAGCAGCTCACGTCTGAACCTGAATCTACCAGAAGTTTTAAACGCGTTTTTTATCAAATACAAATAGGCGGCTTTGGCGTATGGCTGTCGGTTTGTTTGCCGCCGAAACTGCGACAGCCGGTTTTAGTTTTCCCGGTTTTTGCCATATCTACATGGAGAACGACATCTCTTTGCATGTCTACCGAATTTCGAATGATAATAACATATCTCGGATGACCCTTCTCCTTCCAGTGATCTGGACGTGTTTCGTGAAAAATTACTTCTCGTTCGTGAACTATTACGGGATTTCCAGCCAGAAAATCTTTGGAACTGTTGGCAAAGTGCATCTACTTGTTGACGAAGTGCTACCACTTCCTGATATAAAGGATTAGGCAAATCTTCTCGAGGATTTGTTGGTAGTGCTGGGTTCGAACTCGTGGACTTATCCATCACGGAAACATTTAGGAAAGGATCAGTTCTAACTTCGGCTATTTTGTCGGCTAACTTAGCTAAATTTTCAAGTATCTCTGAACTGACTGAAAGAATTGATTGCATTTCTGATGGTAATCGTTGTAGCCATAAGGGTTTTAAGAAATCGTCATTTAAAGATGCACCGGATGCCAATACCAACATTTTCCTTAACAAGTTTGACGGGTTATCGTCACCTAACTGAAGTTCAGATAGAAGTTTTCGAATTTGTTTATTTGCAGAGTCTGAGAATTCTGCGATAAGCCTTTCTTTAAGTTCATTATATTTATTTGTGGCTGGGGGCTTAAACAAAATATCTGAAACAGAGGATAATGTTTCTTGATCGCGATAGCTGCAATAATATTATTATACTTTGTTTGATCATTAGTAATTTCTGATAAAGCAAAATTACTTTCCGCATGCACAACCCACAGTTTGATATTGTTTTTTCAAATTGGGGGTAATTTAACCGCTATTCGTGCAATTTGAGAGTCGTCGCTCTGCATGTTTATTTTTAACGATTGTAAATTTAAGATATTAAATCAACTAGAAAAATTATTATCAAAAACGACAATCTGAATTATTGACCTATATGAATTGCATCCCTAAACCAAACGACTAACCATAAACACTTACTTGAATCACGTGTAGCAGTAATCCAGTCGAATAACCTTTATATACCTTTCGAAGGTTTTAGGTTCGCAGTCTAGATCACCAATGTAAAATGACTGTTGGCAAGCATTTTACTAAAAAACATAACTTTATTTACATAACATAATTATTAAATTAAAACAAAAACATCAACGGTCGTTAGTCGACCTGAGTGAATGCTTAAGTTAAAAATGTTAAGCTTTATGTTAAAAGTGAATGCTTAACAGTCTTCTATCGAATGAGTTTTTATAATGCTACAGGGTTGCCACATTCCGACAAGTTGCCGGCGCAGGCGAGAGTTGCATGCACCGCACCCTTATGCAATTGAATATTGTGAAACTAATATTCACTCCCTCACTTAGCAGTTATATGATTGGAAATACGACCATCACATTGTTCGTAGAGCAGGGCTGCCAGAATAAGAAGCAAGTCTCCCAAAAATCAAGCCAGAATTGTCACCCAATCAGGAAGTACAGCTGCTTCAAAGTTTGTTAAGTTCTTAAAACTCCTAATTAATATGGTACTGACTAGGAATGAATCTAATTTGATCGAGGTGTTTGCTATTTTCCTAAAATGAATTATTGTTTTTGACTGATTGAACTTTAAAGCGAAGCTAAACGTGTATTATGGTGGAAATACCAAAGAGACCAAACAAAGGGTTTAAAGTTACAAACTGATCCTCCGGGAAGCTCCATCCCCAGTATTTATTAAACATTATTTTTGGCAGGAAAACACACACAAAAGTTAAGTTTACGTAACTTACTAGATAGTTTAATCATACAACTCCAAATTACAGGATAATGTGAAAAATCTTGATAATTTCTAAATTCGTTATAATAAAAAATATACAAAGCTAAGAAAGGGCAAAAAGGAAGAGAAAAGTACAACATGTGTGCCCCGGCGCAGATGCACAAATAGTAAAAAGCAAAGAAAAAAGCAAAATAAAGCTCTAAATGACTATAATTCTAAATTAGCAAAAGGTAATTACTACAACCAGACAATATAGATCAGAAATAAGTTCGCCACAGTAGTAAAAAAGCAAACTATAGTTTTAAAACTAAGATTACAGATTCAAACAATTATTTTCAGGTCAGCCAATGTCCACCAGTAATTTGACTGTACCAGAAGGTTATAGAGGAAGGAAATAGGAGCATGAATCATTCATTTTTATCACAAGATTAAAATTAACGGGGTTCACCCATGTGACGGCCAGTTTTTTGAGCATTTTTAGAATTTTTTTTTTTTTGACGACCAGTAAAAAGATAGAGTTTTAAGTTTTTTTCATCATTTATTTATATGTATTTTAAGAGTATTTATATAAATGTTAACCAAAAATATGCAACAGAACGTGAGTTATAGCGCTCTGAACACACCCACCTCGAAAAAATAGACGCTTACTTCTGCCACGATTCCGGCTGATTGGCTTATCTGAAATTAAACAAAATAACGGCGTTTTAATCTATAAGCTTAAATACCTAGAATGGACTATGCTGAGTTGAAAATATCAAAAATTGGATTTTTGGTAGACCTCTGAAGAAAACGTTTCGAATTTCTTGGGGGTTTATTGTTATGTTTTTGTTATAAAAAATAGAAATATTTTGAATTTTGGAATGATCGTAGTCCATTTGGTGCATATTTATGTGCCGAGTATACCCTATAAATTTAAAGTCATGCGGTCAAACCGTTCTTGCGATATGAGGGAGGAAAGTTTGAAAAACACAATTTTGAGAAAAACGCGTTTAAAGTTTCAAGTTCGATTAAAACAATGAAAATTTTAACTTACCCTCAATCGGCGATGCTTTGTGGCGAAGACTAAAACAAGTTCGACGAAATATTCAATAACTGTAGATTTTTTCTTTTAAAACCTCTACAAACTTGTACGAACGTATATTTGCATAGAAGGGTCAATGGTATCAAGCCGACTGTACACAATAGGCCCAGCCTTCGATTACCAACTCAGCGCTCCTAACAGCTGCTCTTCTAACGCTTGCTTCTTAAAACGTCTTCGAATTCTAAAAAATCACTTTTCCACCGTATTCTTGACATGTTAAGGAAATAATTTATGGAAAAAATTTATATTTTGATTTTTTGAAATCACCTCATAGTTCAACCCCCTTAAATGTACTTCGTTCTTATGCTAACATTAAGTAGCATAATTAAAAAAGGAAAATATAGCTAAATCTAAATATACTTACCTAATGTAGAAAATATTAAATTTATGCGAATATATAGTGTTATTAAAACATTTTTAATATACCCACAGCATATAGCCATTTTAAGTTCCTGTCAACCCAAATCCATCTTAAAACAGCACCGCATAAAAATAAGTAGTAAATTAATAAATGAAATTATAATTAAAGCTTTGTATATTCCAAGATCTATAGCATTTTATAGGAAAATTTTCGATATAAGAGTATGAGCAATCATCAGAACAAAACAATTATATACTAAAATATTTTTAAATAATTTAACCTGTGGCCTGAAACTATATGCAGTAGAAAAATATAAAAACATTGGAGATAAAATAAAATATTTAAACAAGAAAAAAAAAGCAACAGAATATAAGGGGAAAAAAGAAAAATTGCTTGAATTAATTTTAGAAAATTTTAAAAAATTGTCATCAAACTTGGACTTATTAGAAATGTACTTATAAGGAAGGCTGATAAGCTCTGTATAGTAATGCTCTATACAATAATTTATAAACCTATAAAGATTTAATGTATTTGATTATTCACTAACCAATATATTGTTACAATTTATACAGTTAATAATAATATTTATATATAAAAATTACGTGTGACAGTGTTTGTCCTCGAGGAAATCGGAAACTACTCAACTGATCGTAACATAATTTTGCATACTGTGTGTCATTTCGTCCAACTTAAAATATAGGATAGTTTTATCTCAATTAATGTTGTTATTATTTTTTTATTGCTGGAAATGTGAAGAATCTGGGAAACGGTAAAATTTGCAAAATGTTTCGCAATGCGCGTACTTCTGCCGAAGCGAACCCAAGTGCACGAAAAGTGAATGCCTAGCGTATTTCGGGGAGTGAATTCCGAATCTTGAATCAGTTCTTAATATTGTAATACCCTTAACGTTGTCGGATAGTGACGGACGACCGTAAATTAGGCACACCGTGGCCAGGTATTACCTTAAAAGTTTTTGAGCGCAAAAACTTGGTCTATGGTGCATTTTGAGATGGGCAATCCGAGTCTGATATCAGATCCGAGATATTGCCGTAACTTTGCCGGATAATGCGGGACGACCATCGGTTACATGTACCGTGGCATAAGCTTACCCTAAAAGACTTGGAGCGGAAAAAGTGCATTTTGGTGTATTTCGGGATGGTGAATGAGAATCTGAAATCGGAATTCAGAAGTTCCCGTAACTTCACTGGATAATGCCGGATGTCCCTTTCCTGGGACTGAACTGGCAGGCTCAAGGGCACCGAAAGTAACCTCCAGTTGCGTCTACGGACACGAAACGAGAATCTGAAATCAGATTTCAGCTTTGACCGAATATTGCTGCAATTAGGTGATTTGGCTTCACGTTCGAGTCCGACGTGCGGATTTTTATTCCCTCTAGCGGCTGAACTTGCACGCGTAGAGACACCGTAAGTCAGTCGCGTGAGTGTTATGGGATGGGAAATGAGAATCTGAAATTTGATTTCAAGCGTTCCGGTAACTTTCCCGGATAACGTGGGACGACCATAATATACGTGGACAGCGGTAACGGCCTAACTTGGAACCATAGGGACGCAAAAAAATGAGTCCCTGGCGTATTTCAGGACTGCCAATCCGAATGTTTAATCTAATTCGAGAAATTCCCGCAACTGTGCCAAATAATTGTGGACGACCGTATTTTACGCGAACCGTAGTAGAGGCTTTCTTTAAATTATTGTGGTGTGAGAAGTGCTTTCCTGGTGTTTTTCTGGGTGGGAAACAAGACTCTGAAATTTACTTTAGAAACTCCCGTAGCTTTCCTGTGTAAAACCAGACGACCGTATAATGACCCTTTTCTTATTAGGGACTGAACTTACAAAAGTAGGGACGCCGCGA
The DNA here is from genome assembly GCA_019973975.1 of Trichonephila clavata. Taxonomy (NCBI): domain Eukaryota; kingdom Metazoa; phylum Arthropoda; class Arachnida; order Araneae; family Nephilidae; genus Trichonephila; species Trichonephila clavata. Next base: position 38,269 of record BMAO01021573.1, on the reverse strand, counting down.
AAATGGGCAACGTCTGTTTTGGGTGGGGAACGAGAATCTGGATTCGGATTTCAGAAACTCCGTTAACTCTATGTTGGATATGTCTGGAATGAGGTCGAATGGCTTTACTTTCAAGTCTCGCGTCCGAATTTTTATTCCTTATATTTACTGAATTTGCGTTTGCAGCCTCGCGAAAATACGCGATCTCAAGAGAAAACTGCACTAGCAGTTGCATTCTCAGTTATTGTTGCTACATTGTTCGATGGTGGTCAAACTACCCATTCAGCGCTAAAGCTGCCATTAGACATTTATAAGAAGCCAGACACATTTTGTAACATTAAGGGGTCTTAGGGGTGTTAACAATTTTTTTTTTCGAATTTTCGAAAAAAATATATGTTGTTCTTCATTTTTTTCTGAACATTTTGATACTAACCACGTGACAATACTCTAAAAACTTCGAAAGTTATTCAAACAATTGCAAACAGCAATTTAGTCATAACAACTTTTAAATGGACAGATGCCACGCCCATTTATTTTTAAATTTATGCATACCTTTCATTTTTCTGTTTTTAATAAGCCTCATGAAATATTTTAAGCGCTTGAGTTGATCAGAAGGAAGCCTGCAACTCAACACATTCATTCTGCCGTGTTTTGATTCTGTTGTGTTTACTTTAGTACACGTTTTTTTAAAACGCTTATCTAAATCGAAGATATGTGTTGTTTTATTCTGAAAAAATCGTTGAGCAATCGCCCCAACAAAAGATTTAAAGGAATTAAATATTTAAAGGTAAGTGACTCACATGTTACAGATATGAAAGATACGAGGAAGTGTGCAGAATTGAAAAGTACAAGTAAGTGTGCCGAAATGAAAAATGCTTCTAGTAAAAAACTTTCAGGAATTCAGACTTCATTAAAGTCAAATCTTGTTAAGGTAAGTGAAAACTTCAAAGAATATCGTATTTTTGATTTTATTTCAACCTTTAGCTCTATTTTGTCAGTATCATGCTGTTTAAAATGCCATAAACCATTAACAATTAATGAAAAATCCACTTGAGGTTTATGTTCGAATTTTGAAATACATTGTAAAAACTGTGGGAGTATTTGTACTTTTTCAAGTTGTGAAAACATTGGGAATAAAAATAATGCTCCAGAAATTAACAGAAGATCTATTTTAGCAATGAGATGCATAGGTCAAGGTTTAGAGTCATTAAAAACCTTTTCTTCTGTAATGAGTCTTCCTAATCCTGTTGAACAAAAATCATATGATGTTATTAATAATAAACTTTCACTTGTTATGAAGGAAGTCGCCGAAGAAAGCATGAACAGGGCAGCTGTCGAAGAAAATTCTTCGTTACCTGATAACATTTTAACGGTAAGTGGTGATGGGACCTGGAAGACGAGAGGACATTCATCGTTGATTGGAGTATGTACTCTAATGGGGCCGAAACAGGTAAGGTTTTGGATAGGGTGTCATTTTGCAAATGAAGCGACAGTTATAAAGGGGTAAAGTTTGGTATCAAGTACAATAAATGGAAAAGAGCGCATAAGATTTCACGTAGAAAAAATTATTCTGGCTCTGCTGGTAAGATGGAGGTTGACGGGATGTTGAGGATTTTTAATCGATCAGAAAAGCTTCACAACCTGAAATATTCGAACTACATAGGAGATGGCGACACAAAAACATTCAATGCCCTTTCTGAAAACAATCCATACGGCGATGCCATCTTATTCAGAAAATAGAATGTGTAGGCCATGTGCAAAAGAGAATGGGTACAAGGCTTAGGAAGCTTAAATTATTATATGGTAAGAAGAAATTATCTGATGGTAAAACTATAGGCGGTAAAGGTAGGTTAACTGATAGTTTTATTGATAAGCTTGCGCATTACTATGGTAATGCTATTCGATGCAATTCTACTAGTGTAAAGGAAATGCGGAAAGCCATTTGGGCTGTTTGGGGTCATTCTTGCAGCACCGATGATGAACCGATGCACTGATTTTGTCCTACAAATCCAAATACATAGTGTAAGTATAATGCCGCAATTAATAATAATTTACAAAATTATAAACACAAACCCTCAGTTGCGAAAGCTGTTCGAGATGTAATTAAGCCTGTATTTGCAGACTTATCTCATCTGGCACTCCTGAAGAAATGCTTAGGAGGTAAGACACAGAATCCTAATGAAAGTTTAAATTCATTAATCTGGAAGTTTTGTTCGAAGACGATTGATTCTAGCCTTCAGATTGCAGAGATTGCTGCAAATCTAGCAACCAGCATTTTTAATGATGGAAATCAAATATTTATTACTATTTTAGAGAAATTTGGCTTAAAAATTAACAAAAATGTTTGTGTGTCCCTGGCTGAACGTGACAATCGTTGAATCTTTACGTCAAGAAAGAGGAGCTCAACGTCATCGTTTGAAGCTTGGAGATATAAAAAAATTAAAAAGAGTACAGAAATTGAGCTGTTTGAGCAACAGGAAGGCATATCCTATGATCCTGGAGCATTTTAGCATGTAAGTTTTAAAATTTATTTTCTCAAATTCAATTTAAAACTTTAAAGCCTTTTTTCTCAGTTTGTGTTTTTTTCACTTACGCGCATTGCGTTTCAAAAACTATCATACTTTGATGCATAAAACTTTACAGAATTATAAACTCTATCATAATCTTTGAATCCTAGCTATTTATAGTATTACATATTTGTAATTTTTTGAAAACATTTCAAAAAAAATTAAATTTTTGAAAATTTTTTGAAAAATGTACTTTTTTTATTTTTAAAAAATATTATTTTTTATTCTTTTTATATCTAATCGCTACCATCTAATAAGGATATATTTGACTTTATAAATCAACTTATTGCTAGTAATTAGAATTATTATTTCAGAAAATATCATGCGCGTCGTAAAACTTACTATTTGTTTCTTACAAAAATTTTTCTTATATTTATGTGCTTATTATTTTTAAAATTATGATTATATTTTAGACATTTTATACTTTTTTGAAACTTTATTCCTTTATAAAAAATGTGTAAAAGAATCAAATTATTTCATTTTAACCTCAAAGAATTATTTCTAGTCGAAAATTGTTCATATTTTGTACTCTCGAAACATTTTTAACACCCCTGAGAACTGAAGAAGAAGCGGAATGAGAACGGAATTTCGAAGGAGTTCATCCATAATCAGGAATTAATGTACCGTGGTCAACAAACATTCACCCAAAGCATTACATAGAACTTTTCAAGATTTAAGCGGCAGCTAAAAAATATTCGGGTGTGCTATCCTATTACTATCTGATGATTTCCTACAGGCATTGCCAGTCATTCCTCGCTTTCCTTTTGTTCAAGAGATTAATGCATGTTTAAAATAATCGTTTTTATGGCGAAACGTCAGGACACTTCGATTCACCATAAACATACGAGTACAATTGCAAAGTGATCAATCGGTGCAAATATTTTCTAAGTTCTGGATATTAAAAACAGAGAAGTAGAACTGCATCCAAACACATAATGTATCAAATTACCGGACAATTTCTGCACTGTTGTTCAGACAAAAGAGGAACTGAATGAAAGTGTCTTCGCGTATGTACTGAATAATTATCTAGATAATGATCGACTCTGTAATCCTAATACTTAGACAGAAAATATGTTGATGTTGACGAAATAAACTTCCAGATATAGAGTTGTTGCCAAATCATCTACTGCTTTTTAAATCAACCGATACTATTGTTGATGAAAATGAAACCCTAAATTTTCCAAATGAGAATCTGAATTATCTGGATTTACACGAGAGCCACCATACAATATTCGGTTGAAGATTGAACTTCTGTATTATTCCCATATGCAACTTAAAACCCAGCTAAATAATGCAACAGTACATACAACAAAAGAAATACTGGAAGCTTTAAAGCAATATTTTGAATCTCAAGCTTAGCGATAATCGTCCGTTGCCACGCACTACAATGATACCATCAAAATCTCCAATATCATTTAGAAAGTTTCAATTTCCGATTCGTTTGGTTTTCACGAAGACCATAAATAAATCTCACTTCAAACAATTTCCATTTGATGATTGGACTTATAAAACCATAGCCGAATGGGCAACTATATGTTACGTATGTGGGAAACCATCGAATCCATTTGAGTTTAGCAAAAGACGTAATACTGGAAAATATTGTGCACTGATTAACGATTAGTTGTATAAATTATTTATTATTATTCTTTAAAATGAAAAAATATTATTAAAAATTGCTAAAAATCAACGTTATTTACCTCATTCATTAACTTAAATCTTATATGTTAAAACTTCGTAAGTAATCCATGCATTGTACTATAATTAAATAGGAGATGAATAAAATGCAGAATGAAAAATATTATGTTGTTTTAGGCTTAACTTCACACAACTATTTGAAATTGTTTGCGAAGATTAACTTGTGACTCCATTGAATAGTTTAGAATACTATTATAAATCAACGTATTAAAACAAAGACGCAGCAACTCAGATGGTTAAATAGTATTTCTATAAATAGAACAAAACTTTAACCCAAAAAGGCAATTTTAAGGCCAGTAGGGTAAAAATCATGAAATGATCGATTTTGAGTTTTTGATATTTCTGAAATCTGTGTTTCATTACCTTTCTAGGGATATAACATTTATGCCATATTTCCAATTAGAACTATGTCAAAATGACTTTTTAAAAATCATCAACTGGAGGGCCACTCCCCCTTTTGACAGGTATTTGCCTTTTAAATAGCCTGAAACAATTGCAAAGCCTTCTTTTTGTTTATTCAAACGCAATTAACTTTAGATAACAGTTAACTGTTCGATTAACTGTATTAGTTTGGTGGCAGAATTTCGAGTTACAACATGTTTCCAAGTGTTTTAAAGTATTATTTTTTTGTATTTAAAAATTTACTTTCACAAGATATGATTTTTTTCAAAACTACTATTTTCATAATTTATATTTTTAAAATTACGTTTAAAAAAATAAAATTTTTCTAAATTTACTGTATGTGAAAAAAAAAAGCTGCAAATTTACATTTATATTAATTATGTATTCTTGTGGATACTGAAGTGATATTTTGAAAATACTACAAAAAAAAACATTTAGCTAAGAGCACATGTGTCAAAAAACAAACAACTTTGAATAAATTCAGTGATGATAAATAAAAGTCTGTTTTTAAAAAAACTAAACTTTTTTTTAAAAATATCACTTTAGTATAAGTATAAATGTAACTTTACTGTACAGACAAGTTTTTAAACTTAAATATTCAAATGTTTCTGAATGAATTGTACATACAACAAAAATTCAGATGTGTAATACCATTTGTCGTTGCAAGAAGCTGGTTAAATACATAAAAATAACTAAATATCATGTTTAAAAACATAAAAACAGTTTTATTTTTGCTGTTTAAGAAATCATGTGTACAGTTTAGAGAAACCTTTGAAATTTAAAAGTCTTAGAAACTTATGTTTGCATGTGAACACACAAAACACATATAAAAACTTGCGAAATGACATAAAATCATGTTTTTTCAAATGCACACCAAAACCATATAGATAAATTTTTTCCCATTATATTTATGATGATATATGCTCTACTTTGATATTTGCAATACATAAATGCTACAAATTCTTCTAAAATTTATAGAGATTTTGTGATAATAAATGTAAATTTTACAAAATATCTCGTTAAACAAAAACTGAAAAATGTTATGTATGTATTTTCTGAGAATTTGAAAACATTTTTGATGCTTTTTTTACTTAAAATATATTGACTTGATGCTAATGTTGAATAAAATGTTGCAAATACATGTTGGAATTCATAATTTTTGTAATGAAGGGACATTTCATGTTAAAAATGCATTTTTCAAAAAGTTTGTTTATAAAAATTTATGTTCTTTTTTCTCAGAAAATAATGAAAGGATGATCATAAAATTTCAATAAAACATAACTCATATGTACACTGAACATAACCATGTACACTGAAGTGAGCCTTTATAAATTTTCCCAAAATAGTTTAACATACAGCATTTATCGTAGAAAAAAAATGAAAATTTTCAGGAAATTCATAGTAATATTTTTATGTTGCATGGTTTTGAAAAAACTTAACAATATATTTGAAATATCTCACTTCAGCATAAATATTAAAGTCTAATTAATATTCAGACTAAATCAGAAGTCTAAGTATTAACCATTTTCTGAGAAAAAGTACACATATATATGTGATGATACGGGGTGATTTTTGTCGTTGCCTGTAAAGCTTGTTATACTCATAAAATTACATAAATTTCACGTTTAAAAACATAAAAACAGTTTTCTTGTTGTATTATATATCATTTATGTAATATTTAAAGAAACTTTTTAATTCTGATACTTTAAGAAATTGTGTTTACACGTGAATATACAAAGCACTAATGAAACTTTTCGAAATGTCATATATTCATGTATAAAGATTATATTTTTTAATTTGTGTCTTCTTTTTCTATAAATTTATTGTATGCATGAACTGAAATTTTTAATTTTATATTTCATAAATACTGTGTATACTGAAGTGAAATTTTTGAGATATTCCTCAGACTAAAAAGCAGATGTCGTAACATAGAAAAGGAAAATTTTTATAAAATTCATTATTCTACTGCGCAAAAATTACATTTTTTAACAGGCTGATCAATTTTTTTAAAAAATTTCTCTTCTGTATAAAGATAAATGTTAATTTAATGCACACACAAATTTTTAAGCTTTGTTTTCAATAGATTCTTAGTAAAAGGTACATAAATATATCCCAAAATGCAATGCCCTTTTTCGTTGCACAAAACTTGTTACATACAAAAAAAATACACAAATTTCATGTTTAAAAACATAAAATCAGTTTTCTTGTTGTTGTTTTGGATACCATTTATGTAATATTTTAAGAATCCTTTTAATTCTGATACATTAAGAAATTGTGTTTACATGTGAATTTATAAAACAGTAATGAAATTTTTCGAAATGTCGTATAATGATGTATTACCAAAGCCATATTTTCATGTATTCACACATATTTACATGGTATTTATGATACTTATAGTCAACTTGGATGGACAGTAATGTATCAGAACAGAAAATTCTTCAAAAATTGATGCATAATTTGAGAAAAATGATGCAAATGCTATAAAATATCTCAATAGATTAAAAGTGAAAAATGCCATATATGTATTTTCTGAGAAATCTAAGTAAAAGAAATACGTAAAAAGTCCTAAAAGTTATTGAGAATAAGCTAATATTTAAAAAATAGTGCAAATACAGATTGTAATTCATAATTTTTTGGATGAAGCGACATTTTATAATAAAAATGCAATTATCTCAAAACGGTGTTTTTAAAAATGCGTGTACCTTTTTCTCAGAACCTATTCAACGGAGGCACTTGCAATTTTCACTGAATATTACTGATATCTAACTTTATATATTGCACGGAGCTTTTATTAATATTCCCATAATATATTTGTAAAAGTCAGTTATCGTGAAAAAAATGACATTTTTCAAAAAATACATAGTGATACTGTTGCGATGAATGTTTTTGAAAAAATTAAACAATATATTTGAAAAAGCTTCCGATCATTTTAAATAAAAAAGTCTAATTAATGTACAGAAAAAATTTTAAGTCTGTACATTTAATAGTTTCTGAGAAAAAAGTACATAAAAATGCTCAAATTAGCATTAGCGGGATAGGGGTACCAACTCACCTTAAAAATACTCAAATTAAATCTATCTCTTTTATTGAACTATTGCTTTGTTAATTGTTATTAATAATTTACAATGAACCTTTGTTTACCTTAGTACATCAAAGAAAAAGCTTAGCAAATACGTCTTCTTGGATTTGAATAAAACAAAAGCTCTCTGTTCAGTCGAAATGCCCCAAATAAGGAAATCAAAATCCTTAAATATACCACTGATGAAGGGTGTAAAAGACGAAAGAAAAAACAATTAATGTGCAGGACATTCCTTTTTGCTCCCAGATCTTGAGTCACAACTTTTAAAAGTGTAATACTGGAAAAGGAATCGCGGGGTAATCACGCAAACTGTCATCGAATCAAAAAACTTCTACTGTGTCATAAAATCAAAAAGTTTTGTTATTTGTTTTCATTATGTGTCTAAATCAGCTAATTAGCTAAATTAGCATTATTTAATGTCATAATATGTAATATTCTATTTTTTTACTTTATCATTGACATTTTTGCTACGTTGTCGCTGGTGCTCAATAAAATAACCCATGTACGTCTGATGTTTGAAAAAATGAATGTCTAAAAAATGCATTTAAATAAGTATGCATAACATATAAAAAAAAGGCAGTACATGAAAATGAGATAAAATTGTAGCTAAATGTAATTATGTGAGAGCTAATCAATTGATGTAATTTTCCTTGCATCATCTCTTTCAAAAGAATAATCAAGAGAAACAAAGAGTACGATTTCTACGTTGCGAAGGGATTCTTAAAACCCGATTACCCAGAAAGGCTCATAATCAATAAAAGAAAGATAATTTACTCGATAGTAATTGATTTTCCTAGAATTGTGAAATAGAAAACGAAAACAATTTTTTTTAATTCACAAAACTTTTATTGAATTGCATTCATATAGGTACTAATTGCTCATTTACATCATTAAGAAATTTAGCTTACAGAAAAAGTCTGAGGATAAAAACACATATTTCAAAACATTGGAAATTACTATTAATCCCATTTTTACATACAAATGAAAAATAGATGAAATTAGAAATTCATGGTACACAGTGGCGTTCCTAAAACTTCTCAATTGAAGCATTAATCATTTGGAAGGATAGGTTTGCGTATCTGTAGCACATAACTTTTTCAAATGGACCTTATTTTTTGTAAACCAATGAGAAAATATAGAGAAATGAAAGGATGAAACAGTTTTCCAAAAAAGTTTGATATGGATTTTTTAAAATATGTTTACTTGTATTAAGAAAAAGTGTACCGGAGAAATGATAATAGTACACGTAAGAATATCGTCTTTTAAGTGAACTTTATTTGCAAAAAAATTTGTTTTCAAGTATAATTATCCCATTAATCACGAGTAAATTTTAATAGGTCTCAGTATTCAGTACTGCCAACTAAGATATCTCCACGATGCTAATAATTGAATTTTAATCACTCCTCAGTTTTGTACTCTACAACAAACGTGTTGTCTCTGCTTACAGTCCATTGGCAATAAGAAGCATTTCAAGTCTACTCTCATTTGCCAACAGTTAAAAAATGTTCTTTCTGTGTTTATCACATTAATAAAAATGCTATATAATTAAATTTTAAAAATATTTAATAAAAAAGCTGAAGTACAATATTGTTACGCAAACATTTTTGCTACTAAATTTATCACTTATTGTTTTAACCCTAGGGTGGTTTGAAAAGGTTTCTCCCTACTGTATATAAAATTAAATCATCTTCCGACTTTTAACAACTAGTTTTAAGAATTCAAACTTAAAAACATAGTACTATCATTCCAAAAACTAATATTACTTGCATTTACAAGAGTGAATATTTCAATCAAGATTTCATTAGTTCTTAGATTTTATAGAAACGATGTTTGTGAATAGAAGTATATCATGAGACATAATAATTTATTGGCATCAACTACAAGCACTATGTGTGAAACAGAGAGATTTAGTCTATGGATATTGACAGGTTATTAGTATTGATTTATTTTATCATTTACATATTAATCTGAGAAATCCATTCTGATAATGTTGTCGAGGAATTCTCGTTGAGGAATTCATGCTCTAAAAGTAGGGATGACGTCGAACAATATGCTTTCAGAACCAAATACACTCCTCAAAAGTGAAATTGCAACACCAAAAAATCATGCGCGTAACTCAGTGCTTCTCGAACTTTCATTATATGAGACCCAATTTTCAATCATTATTTTCATCGCGTCCGCCCTTATACAATAACAATGTTTTGTATGCAATAATAATGTACTTTAAGGCTAAATCTATAAAACAACCTTCATTATAAATCGTATAAATTATCAAGATAAATATTAAATTTTGTATGTGCTACATTTAAATAAGTTCTTTTTAAGTATCAGGATGAGTATCATGCTATTTTTCTACTCTAATTTATAAATCGGAACAGATATAAAAATAATTTTTAACTAAAGAAGTTACCAAGTACAGAAAGATTCTCAGATGTTGAAGAAAAATCTTCATACATTTCACATCAAGCGTCGAAATTAAAAGCAAATTTAGTGATAAATCATTCGTTGAATTTTGAGCAGAGGAAGATGATGAATTTTCTGCATGGAAACAAAAGTATTTCGTATACTATTACCTACTCTAGCACTTATTAAGCGTGTTCTTAATTTAGTATTTATAAATCAATTGTTAAATGCATTGTTCAGTTCTGATACATTTATAAATATATTATATCAGTGTGAATGGGCCTTTTGTTTGTTTTAATTTTATTAGAATGCATTTTTTTTCTTCCTTTATGTAAATTAATAATTTTTAATTAACCTTTTATTTAAAACTTTTCGATATAATCGTGCGCCCCTGTAAGATGATCACGCATCCCTAAAGGGGGGAGGCACCCCGCGGTTTGAGAACTGCTGGCTTAGCGTCATGTAAACTTCAGGAGGACTTGAGATGGTATGCAAACAGTTAAATATGCGCACGTATGTGATACCGTGGTACTCCTGTACAAGCTATAAAGGCCAGTAGTTTTCCCTTCTCATACACAGCATCTGAGGTTCTGCTTACCATTTGCGACTTTCGTAGAAGCATAAAAAATACCTATGAGACGTCCGGGAGCTCAGTACCATCAGTTAATGACCGGGGAACGTGATCGCATTATCAGACTCCATAAACTAGGCTGGTCGTTGCACATGATAGCAACTCGCCTTGAGCACAATGTGAATATCATCCAGAGTTGCGTTGCACGATCGATTTAGGAAGTTCTACGTGCTCGCCTTAGGGAAAGTGGTGCTTACAGGTGCATGTCAGAGTGCACAGCACAGACAGGCATATTCGCCAATTGACTTTTCGAGACCCTTGCTTCACGGAGCAGCAGGTGGCGTTAAGGAGCAGGAGGATCTGTGTCCACCCAAATCACACTCAACGGATTGCACGAAGAACTATTGCACACCAGGAGTGCCCTTGAATGCTCAACTCAGGGATAGACGCCAGTCGTGATATCATCATCATCGTACCTGGACCGTGAACCAGCAATTAATGGATTAATTGATAGAATGCCTCGATGGATTAGAGCCTGTATAGCTGCCCGAGGTGGGCACATTACATATTGAATAAATTGATTTATAATGATTTTATTTGTCTGTTTTTTGATCACTTCTACATTCATCTCATCACTATCCTAAGACTTACAGGAAGATGCTTGCATTATTTCTTGATGTTGCAATTTCATTTTTGAGGATCAATCTTCAGTCAGAACTTCAATGTCACCCCAGGTTAGAACAATGAATTGTTAATTAGAATGTCTGTGTGTATCGACAAATCGATATATATATATACATACTAGCTGACCCGGCCAAGCGTTGCTGTGGCTTTGTTTTAATACGTTAGTTCAATATTATTCAAAGCTATTCAATGCAGTCAAATTAATCTTCATTTATAATTTTGGAGGGTTGAAATAAAGTATAAAACAACAAAATATTTTAATTTTGCATTTCAATCATCTCCTATTTGAGTGTAGTATAATGCATGAATTACTAACGAAGTTTTTAAGTAACAGTATATGAAGATTTAATTTTATAAATGTTGTAAATAACACTGATTCTTTGCAATTTTTAAAGTTGTTTTTATTATTTTAAAGTATAACAAATAATAATTTTATACAATTAATCGCTAAACGGTGCACAATATTTTTCGGTAACCCGTATTTTGCTAACTCAAATAGATTCAACGGTTTCCGCACACGCGAACATGTAACATCTAGTTCCCCATTCAAGAAACATGGATTTTCTAAGTCCAAGTATCAAATGAATATTGTTGGGTTTCAGATTCATTTATGGCCATTGCGAAAGCCAAACGAATCGGAATTGAAGCCTTTTGAATGGTATTAGAGATTCTGACGGTATCAGTGGAATACGTGGCAACAAATTCCGTAGTAGCAGAACCGAATTTTTATTCAAACTTTACAGTCAAAATGTTTGCTTCAAGAAGTTCTCGGTATAATTCTTTTGATGATCAAACGTGCACCGTTGCATTATCTAGCCGAATTTAAGTTACGCAGATAATAATCAAGGAACCAACCGAAGGTTATGTCGTGACATTCCTGATAAATCTAGAGAATTCAAAAACTCGGTTGAAAAATTTACGGTTTTGTATTCATCAACAATAGTGCCGATTGGTTTAAAAAACGTTGGATCAACTGGCAACAACCCTGTGTCTGAAAGTTTATTTCATCACAATATCAACATTTTTTCTGATTAAGTAACAGGATTACAGAGGCAATAATTATCAAGATAATTATACAGTTTTTTCGGAAAGACACTCTCAGTCAGTTCAGTGCAGTTTTTCCGCCATCTAAAACAGTGACAACAATGCCCGAAGATGCAATTTCCTATTACAATCATATTTTAGCACGACTGCACCTGAAAGTTTAGTTGCTACAGGGAATGAAAATCTGGAGGTGGAACTCGAACACAAAGCCATTTGACCTCATTCCAGAGCAATATCCAGAAAATTTACGGAAGCCGTATCCAGATTCTAGTTCCCACCCCGTGAAGTACTCGGTGCCCACTTTTGACGCCCTTGCTCCTGTAAGTTCAGTCTCTGAAGAGGGACATTATGGTCGGTCGGCATTATCCGGAAAAGTTACGGGAGTTTCTAAAATCCGATTTCACATTATTATTGTTTCCCATCCAAACAAACACCAGGAAAGCATTTCTCTCTCCTCAAAAATTTTAAAGCAAGCCTTTTCCACAGTTCATGCAAAATACTTTCGTCTGGCATTATTTGACGTAGATATGAGATTATATTGAATTGGATTGAGAATATTAGGATCGGCAGTTCCGAAATACAATCAAGATCCACTTTTTGTGTCTCTATGACGGCAGTGGATGCGGTAGTAAAGTTTTCAAGGCATCGGATCATGGCTAGCGTGTCATGAGTTCGAGCCCAGCACCACTGAAAACCCTCAGTGTAGGGGAGTGATTCACGCTAAAGCTGTCGAGAGCTCAAACGTCCTCCCGTTGGTGTGGTATGGTAGTTAGGAGAGGGAGTGCCAGCTCAGGTGTCGTCCGCGTCACTTGCCCATGGTTCAAAATTACGCCGTCAGTTACCAAAAGCCCTCGTGTAGCTGAAAATTGCGACGTTAATATTCACTCACTCACTCACTTTACGTCGGCATGATAGGCTGGTACTGCTGTCCGAGAATATTCCGATCCCCCAGCATTATCTGTCAAAAATACAGGAAATTCTATATTTCGATTTCATACTCGCTTAAGGGGTCTGAGGGGTGTTAACAATTTTTTTTTTCGAATTTTCGAAAAAAATATATCTTGTTCTTCATTTTTTTCTGAACATTTTGATACTAACCACGTGACAATACTCTAAAAACTTCGAAAGTTATTCAAAAAATTGCAAACAGCAATTTAGTCATAACAACTTTTAAATGGACAGATGCCACGCCCATTTATTTTTAAATTTATGCATACCTTTCATTTTTCTGTTTTTAATAAGCCTCATGAAATATTTTAAGCGCTTGAGTTGATCAGAAGGAAGCCTGCAAATCAACACATTCATTCTGCCGTGTTTTGATTCTGTTGTGTTTACTTTAGTACACGTTTTTTTAAAACGCTTATCTAAATCGAAGATATGTGTTGTTTTATTCTGAAAAAACCGTTGGGCAATCGCCCCAACAAAAGATTTAGAGGAAATAAATATTTAAAGGTAAGTGACTCACATGTTACAGATATGAAAGATACGAGGAAGTGTGCAGAATTGAAAAGTACAAGTAAGTGTGCCGAAATGAAAAATGCTTCTAGTAAAAAACTTTCAGGAATTCAGACTTCATTAAAGTCAAATCTTGTTAAGGTAAGTGAAAACTTCAAAGAATATCGTATTTTTGATTTTATTTCAACCTTTAGCTCTATTTTGTCAGTATCATGCTGTTTAAAATGTCATAAACCATTAACAATTAATGAAAAATCCACTCGTGGTTTATGTTCGAATTTTGAAATACATTGTAAAAACTGTGGGAGTATTTGTACTTTTTCAAGCTGTGAAAACATTGGGAATAAAAATAATGCTCCAGAAATTAACAGAAGATCTATTTTAGCAATGAGATGCATAGGTCAAGGTTTAGAGTCATTAAAAACCTTTTGTTCTGTAATGAGTCTTCCTAATCCTGTTGAACAAAAATCATATGATGTTATTAATAATAAACTTTCACTTGTTATGAAGGAAGTCGCCGAAGAAAGCATGAACAGGGCAGCTGTCGAAGAAAATTCTTCGTTACCTGATAACATTTTAACGGTAAGTTGTGATGGGACCTGGAAGATGAGAGGACATTCATCGTTGATTGGAGTATGTACTCTAATGGGGCCGAAACAGGTAAGGTTTTGGATAGGGAAGTGTTGTCCTCATTTTGCAAATGAAGCGACAGTTATAAAGGGGTAAAGTCTGGTATCAAGTACAATAAATGGAAAAGAGCGCATAAGATTTCACGTAGAAAATATTATTCTGGCTCCGCTGGTAAGATGGAGGTTGACGGGATGTTGAGGATTTTTAATCGATCAGAAAAGCTTCACAACCTGAAATATTCGAACTACATAGGAGATGGCGACACAAAAACATTCAATGCCCTTTCTGAAAACAATCCATACGGCGATGACCATCTTATTCAGAAAATAGAATGTGTAGGCCATGTGCAAAAGAGAATGGGTACAAGACTTAGGAAGCTTAAATTAGTATATGGTAAGAAGAAATTATCTGATGGTAAAACTATAGGCGGTAAAGGTAGGTTAACTGATAGTTTAATTGATAAGCTTGCGCATTACTATGGTAATGCTATTCGATGCAATTCTACTAGTGTAAAGGAAATGCGGAAAGCCATTTGGGCTGTTTGGGGTCATTCTTGCAGCACCGATGATGAACCGATGCACTGATTTTGTCCTACAAATCCAAATACATAGTGTAAGTATAATGCCGCAATTAATAATAATTTACAAAATTAATAAACACAAACCCTCAGTTGCGAAAGCTGTTCGAGATGTAATTAAGCCTGTATTTGCAGACTTATCTCATCTGGCACTCCTAAAGAAATGCTTAGGAGGTAAGACACAGAATCCTAATGAAAGTTTAAATTCATTAATCTGGAAGTTTTGTTCGAAGACGATTGATTCTAGCCTTCAGATTGCAGAGATTGCTGCAAATCTAGCAACCAGCATTTTTAATGATGGAAATCAAATACTTATTACTATTTTAGAGAAATTTGGCTTAAAAATTAACAAAAATGTTTGTGTGTCCCTTGCTGAACGTGACAATCGTGAATCTTTACGTCAAGAAAGAGGAGCTCAACGTCATCGTTTGAAGCTTGGAGAGATAAAAAAATTAAAAAGAGTACAGAAATTGAGCTGTTTGAGCAACAGGAAGGCATATTCTATGATCCTGGAGCATTTTAGCATGTAAGTTTTAAAATTTATTTTCTCAAATTCAATTTAAAACTTTAAAGCCTTTTTTCTCAGTTTGTGTTTTTTTCACTTACGCGCATTGTGTTTCAAAAACTATCATACTTTGATGCATAAAACTTTACAGAATTATAAACTCTATCATAATCTTTAAATCCTAGCTATTTATAGTATTACATATTTGTAATTTTTTGAAAAATTTCAAAAAAATTAAATTTTTTGAAAAAAATTTTAAAAATGTACTTTTTTTATTTTTAAAAAATATTATTTTTTATTCTTTTTATATCTAATCGCTACCGTCTAATAAGGATATATTTGACTTTATAAATCAACTTATTGCTATTAATTAGAATTATTATTTCAGAAAATATCATGCGCGTCGTAAAACTTACTATTTGTTTCTTACAAAAATTTTTCTTATATTTATGTGCTTATTATTTTTAAAATTATGATTATATTTTAGACATTTTATACTTTTTTGAAACTTTATTCCTTTATAAAAAATGTGTAAAAGAATCAAATTATTTCATTTTAACCTCAAAGAATTATTTCTAGTCGAAAATTGTTCATATTTTGTGCTCTCGAAACATTTTTAACACCCCTGAGACCCCTTAAACCATCTCAAATTACAACAGGAATACACTTTTCCCGCGCCAAGACTTTAAGGGTGAGCTCCTTCCCCGGTTTGCGTAAAAGACGGTCATCCTGAATTATACGACAAAGTTACTGTTATTTTTCAGATTGAATATCAGATTCAGATTATCCGTTTTAAAATACACCAGGAACAAAGTTTTCATGATCCATGGCTTTTGAGGCATGCCCCTGCTACGGTGTGTCTAAAATACGGTCGACTGGCATTATCCGGCAAAGTTATCGAAACTCCTAAAATTCAATTTCAGATTCTCATTTCACACTCCAAAATGCACACGGAGCTGACTTTTGATGCTCCAGTGCGAGGAAGTTCAGTCGCTAGAGATAATGAAAATCTGGACGCGGGACTCGAATCATTTGCCTTTTCTCATAATTCAGACAGTATCCGGCAAGTTTAGTGGAGTTTCTGAAATATAATTTCAAATTATCGTTTCCCGCCCCTAGATACAACTGGAAATTCCTTTTGTTCCCCTGAGCCGGCAAGTTCAGTCCCTGGAAGGGGCATTAGGGTCATCCGGCATTATCTGGCAAAGTTACATCAATTTCTAAAATTCGATTTCAAACTCTTGTTCACCATCCCGAATTACAACAGAAACGCACTTTTCCCGCACCAAGACTTTAAGGGTAAGCTATTGCCACAGTTTGCGTAATAAATGTTCGTCCTGAATTATCCGGCAAAGTTACAGTTATTTATCAGACTGGATATCATATTCGGATTATCCATTTTGAAGTACGCCAGGTTCCAAGTTTTCACGATTCACGGCTTTTAATGTAAGCCCCTGTTATGGTGTGTCTAAAATACGGTCGGCTGGCTTTATCCGGCAAAGTTACGGTTATTTTTGGAAACTGACTCAAAAATCGGATTCCACACTCCTAAATACGCCAGGCACTTAATTTTCGTGCATTTTGGTTTGTAATATCTGCTTCCACAGACACATGAGCAACGCCACATTTTGCGATCCCTTACGGGAATCTGGCAACGTTTTTTCCGGATTCTTCACATTTCCGGCAATAAAATAATTATGGCGTGAATAATTGAAATAACAACCATCCTATGTTTTAAGTTGGACGAAATGACGCACAGTATGCAAAATTATATTATGATCGGTTGAGTAGTTTCGGAGTCCATTGCGGACAAACACTGTGTGACACGTATATTTTATATATAAAGTTATATATATATATATCTACTAGTTGACCCGGCAAACGTTGTTTTGACATATAAATTATTTCTAGCGAATATTTTGGTAGTCAAATAAAAAATTACTAACTGATTGTAAGTGTGTGGGAATGTGATATATTAATGAAAGAGGAATGGAGCGCTGTGAACGATGACGGCCTATAAAAGTATTGTGCGTACAACTTTGCTTCCACTGTTTTTTTCCGAAATTCGAGGCTTTATTGTAAAAAACTGGTTATACATTTATAAATTAAAATATTGTCCAACGCTGGCCACTACTTTCTCCCATCTTTCAGGCAGCGTACGAATCCAGCGTTGAAAAAACTGGTCATCTTTTGAAGCGATCCCCGAATCGATCCAATTTTTTACTTCTTCATAAGACCGGGAGTGCTAGTCAGCCAGGCCATGTGCCATTCATCCAAAACAAGTGATAGTCCGATTGAGCAGCGTCTGGAGAATAAGGCGGGTGGGGTAGGACTTCCCATTTCAATGTTTCCAAGTATGTCTTGACCACTTTCGCAACATGGGGTCACTTTATCATGTCTCTCGTTGTATTGTGGCCATTTGTCTTTCAATGCTCGGCTCAAACGCCTTAATTGAGTTCGATAACGATTGCCTGTGATTGTTTCAATCAGTTTTAACAACTCATAATACACTACGCCGAGCTGGTCCTACCAAATACTGAGCATGACCTTGGAACCGTGAATATTCGGTTTGGCCGTCGACGTGGAAGCATGGCCGGGATATCCCCATGATTTTCTGCGCTTGGGATTGTCGTAATGAACCCATTTTTCGTCCCCAGCCACAATGCGATGCAGAAATCCCTTCCGTCTTTGCCTTGCAAGTAGCTGTTCACAAGCAAACAAACGCCGTTCAACATCTCTCGGCTTCAACTCGTACGCACCCAATTTCCTTGTTTCTGAATCATTCCCATGACTTTCAGGCGTTTTGAAATGGCTTGTTGCGTCACTCCCAATGATCCTGCCAATTCTTGTTGCGTTTGACACGAGTCTTGATCAAGTAATGCCTCCAATTCTGCATCTTCGAAAACCTCTATTCCACCGCCATGCTGGTCTTCGACTTCAAAATCACCGTTCTTGAAGCGTTGAAACCACTCTCGGCACGTTCTTTCACTAAATAGCGGCCTCACCATAGGTATTTGAGAGCATTCTATGAGCCTCAGCCGCAGATTTCTTCATATTAAAGCAGAAAATTAAAACCTCCCACAAATGACGAGAATTTGGCTCGTAAGCTGACATATTTAATCGAGAATAACTTTATGATGCAGACACAAATCGACTAATATTTCGATGGCGTTATGTTAACGAATACCTAAGCTTATTGTATGACATATACGATCTATTTATTTCGACTACCACTTACCGCTACAGCCATCTATTGCAAAACGGCGGAAGCAAAGTTTTACACCTAATAACAAAACACAAAACATTCATTTTTTGAATTCTTTGTACTTTTATTAGCTTAACTAATAAATGTCAAATTACATCTCTATCACATATTATAACAATTAAAAAATAACTTTATCAGGCTCTTAGTGCAATGTAGTTTATGATTAAAAATACCATAGACTCCATTGCACTCTATGGGGAGTCCATCTTTAGCCAACACAAACAAACTGTGTGGTTTACCCACACGAGAACTTGTCATGTATAATTTATAGAGTGAAAAACATGGTGTGCCCAAATCTAAGCCACAAACAGACATTGTTTGGCCTTGAGACTTATTGATTGTCATTGCGAATGCCAATCTAATTGGAAATTGAATCCGTTTGAATTCAATTGGCACATTTGTGGGAATAATAGGGATTCGTTGTAGTAATACATCTCCTTATCCGAACTTGCCATTGAAACTGCTAGCCTCAACAACATTTTTCATCAATTTTTTAATGACTAATAATGACGGCCGTGTTGGGTTCAAATTACGAAGCAAAATAACCGGAGATCCAACCTTCAGTTGTAAATGGTACGGTGGCATGCCTGGCAAATCCAATGAGTTCAAAAACTCTGCTGGATAATTTACACTTTCTTTGGTATCGCAAACTGTATTAGTAGATTTGTATGACATGAAGTCCACTGGAAAAAACAGTTGTATCTTAAAATTCAAATCGCTGATGTCCACATTTTTTTCTGCCAAAATTGATCTTCTGCCAACCACTCATGATTCAAGTATTGTGTGTGTAAATCGGGAAATATCTGGTCAATGAGAGCATTTTGCAATTTTTTGATTGTGCAGAAATCGGTCGCTATTAAAAATAGGGGTTGGTGATAGAAAAGTAAAGATTTAAAGTTGTATGTATTTTTCAATACCGAATCATAAAAAATTTTAAATACAAATTTTGTCCAAAAAATAAGAAAATAATAATATTTTAGGGTGGATCACACTTTTATCACTTAGGGGTACGTCCTATTCACAGACCTACTGAATATTCGCATAAAATTTCAAAAAAATCGGTCCAACTGTTTCACTTATCTCTTGTCATTTGTTTAAAATAATGATAACAAAGTAAAAGTGATTAAGTTTTTTGCAAATATTTTTGATGTTTTTGTTTTATAAATGGTGCAATATATGAATTTTTTAATTAAAAATATGTACAAGAAATAGAAAAAAATAAACTTTTCACTCATCAAATTTAAAGATTATTGATTTGTTATAAACACCCCTTTTGCTAGGTAACTCATTAGCAGGGTGATTTGGACCGTAAAACAGAGAAAAGTCACACATCTGGCGCTAAACTGATTTTTGACTCCAAGCGAAATAAACAACACACAGGTGTTAAACAATTACACGTTTTACGGTTTTTAATTAATACCTAAATAATTACAATATTGGAATGAAAAACAGTTAGCGTCCATTTTTCAGACCTACTGAATATACGTACAATATTTCATAAAATCGGTCCAGCCGTTTCAAAGGAGTTTGGTTACAAACACTGTGACACGAGAATTTTATATGTTAGATATGTGGTGCATAAGAAATTCCCCTTTAAACTTAAAATAATTATGAACAGAGAGAGCTACAAGTACGCAAATGAGGTCTCACCATTGAGTAAAGTTACAACACCAAACTTAATTCAAATGGCAACAGTATTCCTTGTGACAAAATAGAAAATGAAAATCAAAAGTAAAATAGATAAAGCAAAGTTTTCAGTTAGAAAGTTTTAGAGCACCAAATGATTAAAACAAAACGAAATTATGCACACACAGATAAGATCAGCTAGTACCTGTGTGTATACCTAAGAAAATCAGATTTTTATCCAACATAGCTTGATCGAACGAAGCAATATTTCAATGCAATAGACCAGCGATACTCAATATGCGGCACGTGGACTACATGTGGCCAACCTGGTCTTCCTGAGTATCCCGATCACGGCATGGTGCATTAGCAAATTCAATACATTAAGAACAATACATTAAAAATTTACCAAGGAATTATATTAATCAAGCAATCAAATATATCAATTTTGTTATCGATGTCGTGTTGGTATGAATTTCAAGATAACTTTTTTTAATTGTAATGGATAGCGATAACAATAACAGTGAAGTAGTGACCATATTATGGGGGAAACTAATTTTTAATTAATTAAACTACCATATATTCTAAGCTAAATATATCTAAAGAATCCATTTGTTTCAAAACAATTGAAATCTTAATTGTTTTGTAGAGTTTCTTAACTCCTCATCCTTTTGGGTTTCCCATTGCGATCTGCGCATGCGCGAGACCTCCAGCGATTGTAAGTGGTGCTTGCTCGCGCAGGCAACTGGGATGTAATCTGCGCATGCGTTAGCTTTTAAAATACAGCGGCCCAGTGCATGCATTCCGATTACACACTTCCCTGGCATCGCACGCGTCCCACCGAGAGCAGTCAACGAGGATAAGAATAAATGAAAGTAATAATCTTTAAACATCACCTCCTTTATTAAGCATACTGTCTCCCACAATGGTGACCTGTACAATTCACGAATAACTACCTTCATTTGACTTTCTATTAATTAATTTTACTGGAAAAAAATGGCTGAAATCACCGCAGTTAAAATTTCTCCATACACCTTCAGCGATCCTCAACTCTGGTTTTCCACGTGCGAACGAACTTTTGCCCTCGGAGTACCGAAAGCGATTACAGACACATGCACTAAGTTCAACTATATTGTTTCAAACCTGCCACCAGAAGCCACCGCAATTGTAAGAGACTTAATAATCACTCCTGATGAAACGGATCCATATGGCGCCATTAAAGCGCAACTGATCCAGCGAACCGGCGAGTCATCCCAACAAGAAATTCGAAAGCTGTTAACCAGCGAAGAACTTGGAGACAGGAAGCCTTCAGAACTCCTCAGGACAATGAATAGGCGTGCATCTTCGCACAACGTTCCGAAAGAGCTTATGTTGGAACTTTATTCAGCAGCTACCGACCTCAGTGCAAACTATCTTGGCATCCATCACGCCAATAACCGTCGAAAAAGCCGCAGAAGTCGCCGACAGAATCCTCGAAGTGAGCATTCCCAATGTTTCACTTTCGACAAACGCCATCGCTTCATCCAGCGAAAACCGTATCCTCCAAGAGATTGAGAGACTGAACAGAAGGATCGACGATCTTACAATGCGTCAAAGGACTCCAGAGCGAAGAAATAATTCTCGCTCGCGAAATCATTCCCAAAATCGATCATTTTCCCGTTCCAGGGAATCTGGGTTTTGTTGGTACCACAGGAAATTTCAAGAAAGGGCCAAGAGGATGCAATTCACCCTGCAGCTATAAAAAAAACGAACCCAGCGAGGAGTAATTGCGACTACCTTCTCGCAGCCGCATATTTCACGTCGCCTTTTCATTAAAGACAAATCATCCAACATCGCTTTCCTCATTGATACCGGATCTGACGTCAGTGTTCTCCCAGCTTCGATTTCTGAGAAAAGGAAAGGAAACAGTATTCAGCAACTATCAGCCGCTAATACATCTCCTATCAACGTTTACGGTAAGAGACTTTTAACTCTCGATTTAAATCTGAGAAGAGTATTTAGATGGCCTTTCTTAATAGCATCTGTTTCTGTGCCAATCATTGGAGCTGATTTTCTGTATCATTTTAATATTTCTCCTGATCTTCGAAATCGAAAATTAATAGATAATGCAACCAAACTGAGTGCGATCTGTAAACTTGTCTCACCTGAAGTTCATTCCATTAAACTCGTTTCTGGTGAGAGCATTTTTCATGATGTTTTGAGGGAATTTCCAGAAATTGTTCAACCACCTTCTTTCTCACAAAAGGTAAAGCATAATGTTAAGCATTTTATAGAGACATCTGGTCCACCTGTTTTCGCTAAGGCAAGACGTTTAGCTCCTGATCGCTTAAAAATTGCCAAATCTGAATTCCAACACATGTTAAATTTAGGCCACATTAGACCATCTAAAGGTAATTACGCATCACCTCTTCACATAGTACCTAAAAAAGATTATAATGATTGGAGACCAGTGGGTGACTATCGTGCATTAAACGCTCAAACTAAAAAAGATAAATATTCTATTCCAAACATTTTAGATTTCACTTCAGAGCTACATGGCAAAAATATTTTTTCACATATAGATTTAGTTAAAGCCTATCACCAAATTCCCATAAATGAAGAGGATATACATAAAACTGCAATCATAACCCCATTCGGATTGTATGAGAGTACTCGAATGCAATTCGGCCTTTGTAATGGTGCCTCTACTTTTCAACGCTTTGTTGATGAGGTTTTAAGAGGATTAAATTTTGTTTATGCTTTTATTGATGACATTTTAGTTGCATCATCATCTGAAGCCGAGCATATCCAACATCTTCGGTTACTTTGTCAACGTTTGGACCAATATGGACTGTCTATAAATCCATCTAAATGTACTTTTGGAGTACCCACCTTAAATTTCCTTGGTTTTCAAGTCTGCAGTTCTGGAATTAAACCTTTAGAGGATAGAGTGGAAGCAATCTTAAAATTTCCTCAACCAACCACCATCACTCAATTGCGTCGTTTTCTTGGAATGCTGAATTACTACAGACGTTTCATTAGACAGGCTGCCCATATCCTTGCTCCTTTAGTAAATTTTTTAAAAGGCATCAGGAATAAAAAGCGTCCAAAACGAAATGTCAAAATCAAGCCTGAAGAAGTGCTAGAATGGACGAACGAAGCTACTACAGCTTTTGAATCCGTAAAGCAAGCCCTAGCACATGCTACCCTGTTACATCACCCCATGCCAAATGCACCTCTTAGCATTTGGGTTGATGCCTCAGATTTTGCTGTCGGTGGTGCATTAGCTCAGTATCCTGAGAATGTCTGGCAACCACTTGCTTTCTTATCCATGAAATTGTCTGCGTCCCAAAAGAACTGGTCTACATACGACAGAGAACTCCTGGCCATATACACAATGGTCAAAAGATTTCGTCACATGTTGGAAGGAAGAGAGTTTGTGATTTACACTGATCAGAAACCTCTCATTTATGCTTTTCAACAGAAAGCTGACAAATGTAGTCCACGTCAACTTAGACACCTGCATTTTATCTCCCAGTTCTCCACAGACATACAACATGTTCCTGGAACTCAGAATTTGGTAGCAGATGCATTATCTCGGATCGAAATTGATTCCATTTCCAAAGCAAGTTGTCTCGATTACAAGGACATTGCCGCAGTTTAATTGGTAGATGAAGAACTTAAACAACTCCTGGAATCCAACTCGACATCTTTAACACTTAAACAACAATATTTTCCTCTGGAAGATATTACTCTTACTTGTGATGTTTCCACCAATGTTTCCCGACCTTTCATTCCCAAGGATTACCGCAAAATTATTTTCCAACACCTGCATGGTCTTTCACATCCTGGAATTGCCGCCTCTATCAAAATAATAACTCAACGTTTTATGTGGCCAAACATTAGGCACGATATTAAAGCATGGGTTATTAAAGCATGTCATCCTTGCCAAAGATCCAAGATCCATAGGCACACTAAAGCACCAATCGGTACCTTTGCTTTACCTGATGCCAGATTTTCCCAAATTCACATTGATTTTATTGGTCCCTTTCCACCTTCTAATGGTCAAAGTTACTGCCTGACAGTAGTTGACCGCTTTACGAGATGGATGGAAGTGATCCCAACTGCTGATATGACTGCAGAAACCGTATGTAGAGCTTTGCTATCCGTTTGGATATCACGTTTTGGTTGTCCTACTATTATTACAACAGACCAAGGCACAAACTTCGAATCAAGCCTTTTTAGAGAGCTGAGTAATCTTCTTGGCACAAACAGAATACGTTGCTGTGTGCCTATCATCCAAAAGCCAACAGTCTTGTTGAAAGGCTGCACCGTCATCTCAAGAGTGCCATCAAAGCTCACGAGAATTCGAAGTGGAGTGAAATTATTCCAATTGTACTACTCGGCATGCGTTCTACAGTAAAAAAGGATATCTACGCCTTTTGTGCAGAACTGGTCTATGGAACTACTCTAAGATTGCCATCTGATCTTTTCATCACAGACAAGATTACCACCACCTGCAAGCAAACCTATGTCTCATTTTTACGGGAGAAAATGAGAGCACTACAACCAATACCAACATCTGCACATTCGAATAGCTCTATGTTTGTGCCAACTAATTTAAAGAGCTGTTCACATGTTTTTCTGAGAATTGATAGTGTACAGCCACCACTATCACAAAATTATACAGGACCTCATGAAGTAATCCATCGAACAGACAAAGTGTTCACCATCCTCATAAATGGAAAAAAGAAGGCAGTTTCAATTGATCGGGTAAAACCAGCTTATGTCTGGAATGACACCAAAGATATTCCTCTTACTGGAATATCAAAACAACAAGCTAGTGAAATTTATCAACATCCAAAAGACAAAACTATGTCTCACATAAATAAAACTGAATCTCAATCAAATGAGAAAAGTATTAAACAAACTAGAAGTGGAAGACATGTCAGATTTCCCAAAGATCTGGAACACTATATAACATAGTATATATGTATGTATTTTTATTTTTCTTTACGTTAAATTGACTTTAGCATAAATTTCAAACATTTAAAGATATTTATGTATTTTCAATCATTTTAATATATATATTTTTTTTCAATTATTTATTTCTGAGTTTACAATTCTAAAACTATGTATGATCATCTCAGATTACTACAAATAATAGCACATCATTTAATATTACAAATTGTGTCTGATAAATAATATATCAGTAATAATATTTGTCTAATTAATTTTTTTTCCTTTCAAACTTTAAAAAGAAAATGTACATTATGCATCAAATCTTGTGTTTCAAAAATAAATAATAAAAAAAAATCAACATTGTACATCTTAGATTTAATTATTTTGTTGTGGTTGTTAAAATAGCAAATTTTGTATTCAAAACTAGTGTTATAGGTATGTAGGTACAAATTTTTACTTAATTATTTTATTACTTGATACTACTAATATTTCTTTATTAACAATTTTATGCCTTATATGTAAGTGTGCGAGAAGTTAACTCTTGAAAATTCAGGTTATTTTCAACTTGTTTAAAATACTTGTATGTATTTATTTTGTTATGTATATATTTTGTGTAAGTAAGTGTTGACAACAGTATAGAAATTGCCTGTGTTCAACCAGTATTTGTAAATATCTATCAATTTCTATGAGCCTATTAATAGTACATTTTGATTGCTTAAATTTAAATAATGAACTGTCAAGTTATTAATCCTGATCTTAGTAATATTCTCAATTGTTTGTTTACATTAGGATTACCTTTTGACTCTTTACTTTTGCAATCCAAATAATGTATCCTGCTGCTGAATTAATGTAATATTTTAATTGTTATTGTAAAATTGAATCTAAAGTACATTTTTCATTTAATGTGCTTATTTGTAAAATCTTATGAAGCGTTTTGTGCAAACCATTGTTTTTATTGTATTGTGTAGAACATAAGTCCATTCATATTTATTTTAACATTCCAGTACAACATACATTCCTTTCATGTAGATTTTCAACCCTTACAAGTTTAATTTTCACTATTTCCATGTATTTAATGTTGATATTTTGTTGTCTTATGTAACATTTGTTGTATTTGTGTTCTGTAATTATTTATCGTTCGCCTGCTCTCTGGGGGGGATACTCTGTAGAGTTTCTTAACTCCTTATCCTTTTGGGTTTCCCATTGTGTTCTGCGCATGCGCGAGACCTCCAGCGATTGCAAGTGGTGCTTGCTCGCGCAGGCAACTGGGATGCAATCTGCGCATGCGTTAGCTTTTAAAATACAGCGGCCCAGTGCATGCATTCCGATTACACACTTCCCTGGCATCGCACGCGTCCCTCCGAGAGCAGTCAACGAGCATAAGAATAAATGAAAGTAATAATCTTTAAACATCGCCTCCTTTATTAAGCATACTGTCTCCCACAGTTTCATAGAGAAAAGCAAACATGGTACAACAACTTTTTTTGATTTGTTGAGAAATTGTTATACATAAAATAAATAATTTTACTCGTTATACTACTAAGCACAAATCTTTCAATGATTCTTTTTCTTGGAGATCTCTTTCACGACGAGATAGACTGTCTTTCTTAAGAAAATCTTTGCAACAGCAACAAAATATTTTGTCGGTGGTAATGTAACAAAATGCAGAGGTAATAAAAACCTCGCATAAAATTTTCTTACATTGTGTATGTTACAGTTAAAGTGTGAAATCCTTTACTTCATAGAACAACTAGGTATTTAATTAAATAACAAGACGAGACAGTTAAAGTATATAAAATTATTGAATTCTACGCGCGCGCGCGCGATTTAATTAGGTATTCTATAGAATAAAGATTACTCGATCATTAAAGTATGAAATACGGTATTAGAAAGTTTTTTGAACCGGTTCTAACTGCTTTAGGAAGAGAGGAATTTTCCAATTAGAAACTAAAGATGACCGAATAAAACAATTGTACTCTGGATATCAGTTCAGTATATGTAAGAGGTAATTAATTGCCATTGAAGAAGTTCCAAATATTGACACAACGCTTCGATCTGTTGCAACAGCTCAAAGTTGCGGCACTGAACAAAGGATTTAAAAAGTGCTCATGTAAAAAAAAAAATGTGTAGTGGTAAAAAGTGGACTTGTTTCAAAAATAATAAGCAGTCCAATCCAAAGTGACATCACATCAATCCTTCCTCTAATAAATAATGAAAAACAAAATAAAGGTATATATATATATCATAAAATTTAAATTAATTTTCTATTATATTCTTGTTTAAAAAATTTACACAATATTTTTATGGAGCAACAGTTTTTCTTCCCAGCATATATTATGCTGATAATGTTTAAATATAATCTATTTTTGCAGCATATTCTTTTTTCCCCTTCCTGCTTAACTAATGTTAGCAATAATAAATTATATCATCTGTTTTCCCTTATTACTTATCAATTATTCAGCCGCAAAAGAGATAAAATGCATTTTTCGAAAGATTTTAGTTATTTATGATCAATTAATTTATAAAATATATTTCAAATTGTTTATTTTTCACTTTAATTGTATATTCTTAGATATTTCATAGAATAACTAGGTAAAGTGTGATGTTTTTTATTTGTTATATATACTCATGTCCAGAAATTAAGGATAATGAAGTTCAGGCAAAGAAAGAGACAGAAGCAAAACAAATTTGACTTATTTGTAAAGTCTATTTATTAAACAAAAGGTAAAGAGCAAAAAAGATGCTATATGTTTGATATAATTAATAAAAATTGCGATTTTTACTCCCTGGAGCAAATTTCAAAAGAGAACCTATTTACAAAAAACAGAATAACATGACTAGTATGATGGACAATACGGAGTATGTCTCCCGGACAATGCAATACAGGCCTTACAACGCCTACGCATGCTGAGTATCAAATTATCAATCTGATCTTGGGGAATATTACACCACTCATCAAGCAATGCCCTCCAAAGTTCCGGTAGACAGGTGGGAGGGTGTTGACGGGCTGCAATTCGTCGACCAAGCATATCCCACACATGCTCTATTGGATTCAAGTCCGGTGAGTATACTGGCCAATCCATACGGGTGATATCCTCCGATTGAAGGCATTCGTCTACAATGTTTGCACGGAGAGGACGGGCGTTGTCATCCATAAACAGAAATTCAGCACCCATGGTGCCCCGAAACAAACGTACATGTTGTTCCAGAATGATATCCCGATAGATGTGGCCTGTCATCGTTACACTCTGAACATGTAGGTCAGTTCTGGAACCAAGAATATTTCCTCCCCAAACGAGTCATCCTCCACCGCCGTAACGGTGTCGTTTAATGGTGTTCTCTTGGTGGTAACGGGTACCTGGCGCTCTCCATATGAAAGTCCGGCGAGAATCAGACTGCAAACTAAACCTGGACTCGTCGGAAAACTTCACACAAGACCACTGTTGAGGTGTCCACAATGCATGCTCTCTATCCCCGGTTAATCGCAGTCGACAGTGAGTTGCGGTAAGGGGAACATATCTGACAGGCCTACGAGCATATAGACCAATGTGCCCTAAGCGTCTGTACACGGTCTGCCTTAAAAGTGTCGTACCGGTAGCTGAAGAGATCTGACGAGAGAGGTCTGATGCTGTTCTCCGTCTGTTTCTTTTGGCAGTAACTGCCAAATACCGGTTCTCATTCGGCGTTGTAACTCGGGGGCGACCTGTGCTGTAACATCTACTCACATTACCATCATCTTGAAATCCTTGCCAAAGCCTGGAGATGTCACTCTGGGCGATTCCAAGTTCCTCGGATAGTTCCAGCTGGGTACGTCCACATTCCAGTCGTCCGACAATTCTACCACGTAAAAAATCATCCAAATGCTTCCTTTGTGCCATAACTATGCGGTTATTGCACTGAAAGGCTTTTAAAGCGCTTGTGAACAATTTTACTTCTTTGCCACCATTCCTTATATACCCCTCTCTTACATTCTCGTCATTTTGACATACTATCCGCGCCATCTGCTGGCTTCCGGTAATTTGCATATTCTTCTGCAAGATGTGTGTGATAATTCTACAGGTGAAAATTTTTATTTTAGAGTTCAATTTCTGTGTGATTCTGAATTATCCTTAATTTATGGACATGAGTGTACAATAACTGACTTGTCTAGTTATTTTATGAAATACCTAGTTATTCCATGAAATAACTGAATTATACACTTTAACGGTAACGTATATAATGATAAACACATCAAATTGATGAGGATAAACGTATGAATTTATACAGAAATTTTTACAGTGTTTCTTGAATGCTTCCGTTGTACTCTTTGGTGAATTCCGTTATTTATTCAGATATTTTTTTAGTAATACCAAAAAGTATTTGAATAAATTTGAAACAAAAAGGCACAAGCAAGTCAGAACAAATTTTAAACAAATAATACTGAATTGTCTAAAATTTAGTAAAACCTCTTTGCTTCCATCCGGCACTTAAAAAATTAATATACGAAATAAAAATAAGTGATGCTTTGTAAATACGAAATATCAAAGTGCATGGTAGCTTTATTCTCATGACCATACAATGTAAACAAGGGACTTGGAATTATTGGTGAAAGTAAATCAAGATTACCCTATTACTGGGTAAAAAATGTATGAAACCTTTTTTTTTATGAATTGAGTTTGATATAGTTTAACATAGTTTCAAAATAAAAACCAAATTATGAGTTTTAATATTTGGATCAATTTTCTACAATTTAAATGTCTTTGACCTTTTAACATCCTCTCCTCCCCCCCCCCTTCCTATTAATCTTCATGTTACGGACTGCATAAAATAGCTATCAGATATATGTGGCCTGGAGGGAAAAAAGACTTAGTACCGGTAAAGGTTTCCAACAGAATCCCCACTACTAAGCGAGGGGAACTCCTCTTGTGGACGATCCTCCAGACAAAAAATGTCATTGACCCATCAACGTAAGGTGCGTTATCCGGAAATATCGCTTACTGTCACCAGTGATCTACGAAGATACATTAAATGAGCCAGAGGTACCTGTAACTCTCTCAAAATATGGTTCCTGTCTTAGTAGACTCCCCTGTCAGCATTAAAATTCTTGTGTTGTGCTCCTGCACACACAAGGCTTTCTCCGAAGGTCCAAACACTAGGTCTGACGCTTTCTCAAAGATTATTTTAGACAATAAGTTATCGGGCTTAGTGGCAGAGATGAAATTTTTTCCTGTAGAGTTAGTTACATAACAGAGCAGGTTTTTGCAGCTCTGCATATCAGTTTGCTCGATCTACATCGTATAAGAAATACTAGGAATAGGGTGACTATATTAACTTCTTATCACAGTTCGTGTGTTGATCAGTACAATGAGCACGTAATTCAGTAGAAAGGTGATGCGTATGCAAATATCAAGGACAAAATGCCATAGGCAAAATTAGTGTACGCAAAACGCGAGTGGTCAACTTTCGCAGCACGTCTACAATAAAAGAAAGATTAGAGACTCAATTAGTTGCAAGTTAAAGTGATTTATTTTATGAAATATGGTTACAAAAAATTACATGGATGACTTAGCACGTTAAATAATGATCGGAAAGCTGGAGGAGATGTATAGTTTGATCAGTGTATCCAAAGAGATTGGAATCAAGAAAAGTGTCTTTTCGTGAGCTTGGAAAGCCTTCCAAACCATAGTAACAGCTAGTAGAAAAATTAGTGGTGGTCACCTCAAGAAAAAAAAACTGCAGTGGATAACCGATATATCGTCCTGCAGGCGAAAAGAAATGAGTAATGGTGGAAGCTTTATAATTTTGCCAGAAATTTTGGAATTCCAAAATCTACTGTTGGTCAGATAGTAAGGTGAAAGAATGATAATGATGTGTGCGATTCAGGTGTGGTAACTGAAGTGGTACCAAAGAGATGATAACTGAACATGGACTAATAATGAGTAAAAACACTGTAAGTTGTCGTCTGAATCTCATTAATTTGTGTGCACTCTGCGAAACACCTCTCTCATTCGCGTAAATAGTAAGAAAATCCAATTGAAATGCTCTAAGAAACACGAAGCGTGGACAACTAAAGATTAGAGCGATGAGTCTAACCCCAATTCGTTTGAAATCGATTACTGACGTCCAGAAGACACCAGAGTAGATTCCATGTACCACTGAAGTATGGAAATGGATCAGTAATGGTCTGAATTTCTTCCAAAATGATGGTGTCATCCCCTTGGTACGTCAATGAGGTTGTGGATAAAAAATGTTTGTAAAGAGATTTTAAAAGATCCTATGCTGTCTTATTCTCATCAAACTGGTAACAAAGTAGCTTATAGCTAAGAAAATTGAAATATTAGTCTGGTTGAGTCAGTCACCTGACCTCAATCCAATAGAGAACCTTTGGAAAAACATAGAATGAAAAGTGAGGATAAGGAAACATTCTTACGATCTTTTGTCGGTCGACAATTAACATGTTGAGCTTTCTTCTTGGGTGTGTCTTTCATGCAGGGCGCAGTGCGTCTTGTGGTACACTTGTAGCTTCATTTCTTTCTTGAAAATGTTTTATGTAACCTTTGAAAATGTTCCTTTCAGAGAGCATTTCAAAACTTTTCTGCAATTTACTCTTTCGCTATCATGATTAATATCCATTACTTTATCAGATTGTTCCCTTACCTGATCAGTTTCTACTTCATCCAATACAGATTGAAGATGAGTATTTGTTTATCAATATTCTGTTCATTTACATTTATAAACCATAATGAGTAGTACAACACAGCAATCAAAACCATAAAGTCATTCACAGGAGAAAATGTAGTCTATTCATAGAAAATATTTTGGTACAAAAGAGGTCGATTAGAGAACTCAGGTCCCCCAAGTACCTTAAAATTGTAAAAAATATTCGTCACTCCCAATAAAGAGGGAGATATGTGACAAATACATTTTAATTCCCATGAAAACTATGAGGTTACTGACTAGGCCATTGGTAACAAATAAGCAATTTTCCCCCAGAATTAAAGATTTCATGAGTCTGTGGTGACTCCGTGCCCTGCGCGAATGCTCCCGGGTTAACAGAACTGAATAAAAGTAAGTTCTGCAGAATGAAAATATAAAAACAGAAAATAGGCTCACAAAGGTATATGAACTGGTAAAAAAATTAATTATTTCCTTTATACAGTCTGAATATGGACCGTTAAATAACGAGGGAATTGAAAATGTTGAGTTAATTTCACATGGAACTCTTCCTCTGTTGCTCTATAATTAGAGCAACAGATGAAGTAAAAAATGCTTCAGGGCGAGGCTTCCATGAATAGGTAATATTAAACTTCTTATGCTCTGAAATTTGCGATACTATGAAGCAAATTAAATTATAGTCCTCCCAAGCAAATAATCCAAAATAAGGAAAATATTCATCGAGGTAGGCAATGTTACACATTCAAGTGATACTAAGCAAAATTAATCCAGAAAGAAGGTAAAAAATGATTCTAACACTTTTATATAGAAACTTTGGTCTTAATTCTCATCTATGTCTATCATGATAGAAATAAATAAAATTTCATCGCAGTCTGTGTAGTACTCATGCATTAAATAAAAGTATCTAATTTAGCAATCGCGTAATTAATTACAACATACTTATAGGGAGTAAATGGTTGTCGAGAACTTAAGCAGGTTTTTATTTCTTTCAATGAATTAAAAATTTTGAAGTCATATGGGGGCATGTTGTTCTGGCAGTGTTGTTGGTATCAAGTACAGTTTACATCTATCAAAAACACTTTCCATCAAGGAAACAATGCATTTTCATTTTCACAAACAGGCGGTCTTGAAATCCAAATTAACAGAAATGAAATAGAGCTGTCGTAATTTCATAACGGGTGTTTCGCAAACTTAAGAAGCCTCCAAAGATTATGACACCATTGTCATTAGTTTTTCTTTCTTTCCATCCTACTCATGCATGACGTATTCCAAAGGGGAGGGAGAGGTAATGAAAAGACCTTCCTGATTCGTATAAAACGTCAAGAATCATGTGTTGATATTTATTTTGAATCCACGATTATTTTTCGTAAAAAAAAAAATGCACTTCCTTGCTATTATCTGCGTAGCCATTTTTGTAACGATAGTCACTTGGACAAATGCGGTTTCGGTGGACGAGATTAAAGCTATGAAGAAAGACTTTTGCGGTATGTACACAACATTCTTGATTAGTTGGATTTTAAGTCTTTATAAATTATTATGGTTCAAAAAGTGTATTTTTTCCATTCTATTAAATTGCTTAAACTCAGAAGCAATTGCAAAGTGTGGATATTTTATCTAATTTTAAAGCAGAATATTTAGTAAAATTTTCTTCTTAGCAATTCCTCTTCTTAAAAATATTAGAGAGATTTTGTATTTTAAGAAAAGGAATTGATCAATGGCATGCTTATGGGTGAAGAAACATATCTGAGTAAAAAATAATCGTTGTTATATTATTTCTAGAGAAAAAAGTAGAAGAATTTTTGGTACCTGATTTCACTTCCGCATACGCGAGATAGAGATTTAAAAAAAATTACTTTATTGTAATAATTTTCCTTAGGTTTTAAATCCTTTGCTGTGCTATCTATTTTCATTCAAACTGAAAAATGTTTTAATGAGTTGAAAAGGTGTTTCTTAGGTGTTAGATGTTAAGGTCATTAGAAAAATATATATATAATTATTGAGAAAGAAGAAGGAATAGTATATATAAAAATGAAGAATTTTTAGTTGTCTTTCTAATATTTACTTTATATTACTTATAAGATTATTTTTAAGCGTGTTGTTTGAAGAATGAAATTTTCATTTATGCCATTCCAATAAAATCCAGTTAAATTTCTAACACTAATGTTATGAGCCCTTTAGAGTGTAGCAAACTTCCCGTTTCAAAACTGTCACATAAAATCACATTTTGCAGCCCTTTTTAGCTTATAACATGTATTAATTTTGACGAAAAATCATTAACATCAAATTCGAATACTTGTAAAGTATTTATTTCTTAAAATAGTTTCTTACCCAGTGGGTTGTGACACTTCAGAAGAATCCCAGAAGTATATCAAGCAAACTAAAATTAAAATATGTGTAATGTATTTTTATTTATGCTTTTTTTTTAACAATAAAAATTTTGCTAAAATTTAATAAAAAAATATTTTTTTCAAAGACAGAGGATGAAACACGTTGTTTATTTCATAACCATGACTCTTTAAACCTCTCTCTTATGTTCCTTAACACAATAAAATTCTTCCGAAAATCAATTTTTTAAAAATTGGTCTCCGAATCTAGTCTAGTGCCTTAAAATAAGTATTAAAGATGCATTGACATAAAAAAAATAACTTTTCGACCATGATTACGTGTATATTCCATAAGAAATATAAGAATAATGGAGAAATATTTCATAGCAGGAATTTCTTTACATACAATTTGTAAATGTATATATATATTTAATCTCTAGTTTCGTATTATTCATTCAAATAGGCATTTTGGACCGTTTATGTGTATTGAAGTTTTGAAAAAAAACTCTAAAATCATTTCAGTGTTTCAAATAACAATACGTAAAAAGTGTAGTAGGAAATGAAAACAATCAATGTAATGAAAGCATAAGTGTAATAAAAGCCCTTATTGAGTTTGCACCCCACTCTCCAAGCTTTTACACCACATCTCTATCTAAAGTGCATCAGCTCCTCAACAGATTGGGTTCTTAGTGACAACACCAGATATAAGTTCGCCACCGCTACGACCATTTTTTCCCCATAGGACAGCATACTAGCCACTTAACCTTTGCAGACACGGGAAGTCCCCAGGAGCTATTTCATAGAAGCACTTTCGAGCGGTGACATCGTTAAATTGGACGCTTGAGTTAAATTTTAATTAAAACTCTCGTTTGTTGCGAAATATTGCCGTTATTTAATTTTGTCGAGAGTACCAAAGCCGTCTTGACACTCAAGGGATCTTTTACGTGCTATATAATCATATGACATGCATGACTAAGATTTTCGTATCCAGAAAATTTATCGATTCCAACCGGGATTGAGCCCGCAATCTTAGGCTTACGAAACGGACAGGCTACTTCTAAGCCACTGGAGCTAAACAACCAAAATTAAAAAGTAAAAATTTTTTGTGACATAAAAGGTGTATTTAAAGGAAGAATTCTTCCTCTTTCGTTCTTTTGTTTTGTTGAACGTGTTCATAAAGCTATCTATTTACGTAAAAACACATATCATAAATACAAAAAAGGTGTATCTAAATTTTTTTTTTTTCAGAAAACAAACTGTTGGGAGATAAAATGCAGAAATGTTTCGAAAAACTGGAAAAACTGGAATTGCCAAAGGAAGTAAGTTTTTATTTAGTTTACAAAGAAATTTAGGTTTTCAGGAGTTAACTTTAAACTTAATCCCATTACCTAGAAGATTATATTACAAAACTTTTTTAACAACTATATTTACTGGTATAACTACACATTTTTTTTAATCGCAAGGTTCCAGTGTTCGTATTCACTTAAAGTACGGAAACTCTTATTGTTGAAACTTTTTTAATAATCATCGGGGTGGGATAAAATTGGTATCTGTAATTCAAAAAAACTCACAATTATGACGTAAAAAGATTAATTAATCAAATTAATCAACATAGCTAACTTCTAAAAAATAAATTTTCGATAACAAAACCTGATTTTTCTCCCACATTCGATTTCTTACGCGTCTAAAGTTTAGCCTGCATTTTCTGTTTCGCATCTAACTTTCTGAACTTTGGAGGCTTAAAATATATGGATATTTTAGTACTAGACGAATCCCACAAACATTTTACAGAAAAATTTTTTTCTCGAAGAGGCTTCTCCCAAAGCTTTAAAACCGTACATTAAAAATGTTTGCCTGTTGAAGCTGAAAAAACTTTTTTTAAAAAAATCTGAATAATATATTTTATACTGAAAAAATGAATTTTTAAGTGATAACCGATTTGTCTGCACACTGGACATGCATCAATTACGGAACTCAATTTGCCCACACACCAAATGGGGTAGATCAGGCGCCACCATTTTGATCATCACC
This sequence comes from Trichonephila clavata, assembly GCA_019973975.1. Lineage (NCBI taxonomy): Eukaryota > Metazoa > Arthropoda > Arachnida > Araneae > Nephilidae > Trichonephila > Trichonephila clavata. The sequence goes on along the minus strand of BMAO01021573.1, from coordinate 1,840 downwards.
CATCAAAAATTTTATAATTTTCTTATCAGCCCCTTTTATAAAAATGATCAAAAAAATAAATAAAAAACTTATTATAATTTGTTTTATTTTGATAAAATCAATTTTTTTCATAAGTCAATGAGAAGGATGTGCTTGGCTAGATTACCAATATTTCATTCTTAAATTCGCCTCGGAACACCTCTCTCAATTTATTTCTTTGTTTTATTAAAACAGAATTAATATGACTGAAACCAGATTCTACAAAATATTTGCTTGGGAAATAAAGGGCATGACGGTGTCGTGACATATACCCTCCCCTAAGATTATCATCTCCCCGTCTACCGTTAACTGTTTCTGGACGTGTAGGCGGATTAGAGAATTCAAGAGACATCATTACAAATCACTATATTTATTGATACCTCTTAATCAAGGAAAGTTACAAACGCATGATTCAAATTTAAGAACAATAAAACACAGTGGAGTATGAGAAGGGGTTACTACTAGCGGAACTACAGAATCGGAACTGAATCCACGAAAGATCAGCACGTACATTTACAGCTAACACACGTACACGTATTCACAAATTTCTAAATTACTAACCTTATTCTTGTAACTTCGGCAGGTCCGTCGTGGTGCAGAACTTATTGCTGGCTGGATCGGATAATGGCTAAGGATCCTCACTCGACTTTCTAATTTCAATCTTCAGCTTAGCTCGTCGCGTCACTACTCACTAATATTGTCAACAACTGCGTGTTGATTTACCGATGCTTCAATTCATTTACTTCAAAAATCTAACTCTTCACTTTACTTCTCTCTCTTGTTAACTCGCGAAACCCGAACTTATATAAGATTTCTCATTTGCATAAATCACGCCTTGTCTCCCGGTGGAGATTGGTTGAAATAAATAAAACTTTAAAGAAAAATAGAGACTGTTAGTTTAACCCTCTGAGTGGTTGAGATTCTAATTGAAACTCATTCAAAAGCAGTTTACTTTTTCAAAGCTGGCGGTAGCGAAACGGTTCCTGTTTACTTCTGCGAACTGCTTCGAAAATGCACCACGGTTATATGCCTTTCCCCCTTTACGATACGGGAGGTCTATAAGCGCTTTTGTAGGGGACGATTTTATTGCTTTTTCGGTTTCTGTGTTGTTGGAAAGGGGAGATTTCTCATTCATAGCTGTTGCCCTTGGGAGAAAATTGTGTGATGAACATGGGATCCACATCACGGCGAACAGAAACCATCCAATTTGTTGAATCATAGTAACAAGCAAATAAAGGATAAAAAATAAAGATTTCAAGAAATGGCGAGTTAAAAGTTGAAAAACATTTTTAAAAAGCAAAAGAAAATTAATTTTTTTCTCCTATTACTTTTTAAAACTTAAAAAAAAAATGTTGATTTTGGTATTACAATTTGATCAAGACAGAAGCAATCTATAATCATTGTTGAATATCAGACTAAGAAAACGCAAGCCCATTTTCCTAGGGTTTTTTTTTTTTTTTTTTTTTGTTCTGTTTTTTTTTTCTTTGTTTTTTTTTTAAATTATGAGGTAAAAAAGTAAAAGTGATCATCTTTTTTAAAAAGCAAAATGAGAATAAATGTAGTATCATTATGTACCAACGATTATGCACTCCCAGGGGTCTATGACGACCTGCAAGAGTTACACGCGAGTGAAAAAATAATTTGGGGGTTCATGAGGTGTAAATGGGGATCTATGATCGTGATTCTCATTAAACCAGATCATGACGTTAATCTTTAAAAAAATTTGATCCAGTGGGAACCAGATTTTACCAATTTAACGTTTACTTAATTTAGTGAGGTTAGTTTAACAACATAAAAGTTGACTACCATACTAGGTGACAAC